>PVIY010005052.1:0-96033 GCA_004026745.1 Myrmecophaga tridactyla
TCTAGATTATTGGATTTGTGAGTGTGTAATCGCTCATAGTTTTCTCTTATAATTATTTTTATTTCTGTAAGATCAGTAATAATGTCCCCACTTTGATCTCTGATTTAATAATTTGTGACCTCTTATTTTTTTTTTTCTATGTCAGTGTTAGCTAAAGGCTTCACAATTTTATTATTGCTCTTTTTTAAGAACAGATTTTTGGTTTCCTTGATTATCTTGATTGTTTTTCTACTCTCAATTTTATTTATCTCTGCTCTAATTTTTATTTCCTCCTTTCTACTAATTTAAGATTAAGTTTGCTCTTCTTTTACTACATCTTCCAGATATGAAGTTAGGTTACTGGTTTGAGATCTTTCTTCTTTTTAATGTAAGCAATTAGAGCTATAAATTTCCCTCTAGCACTGTCTTTGCTACATCCCATAGACTTGGTATATAGTGTTTTCATTTTCTTTCACCTCTAAAATTTTCTAATTTCTCTTGTGACTTCTTCTTTGACCCACTGGTTGTTTAAATGTGCACTGTTTATTTTCTGTGTATATGTAAGCTCTACCATTTTCATTCTGTTCTTGATGTCTAGCTTCATTCCATTGTAGTTAAAGATGATTTTGTTTGGCATGATTTTAGTCTTTTCAAGTTCATTGGGACTTATTTTGTTGCTAATATCCTGGAGAATGACCCACAGGTACTTGAGAAGAATGTGCATTTTGCTTTGTTGGGTAGATTGTGCTATATGAGTCTGTTAGGTCTAGTTGGTTTATGGTGTTTTTCATGTCCTCTGTTTCTTATTTTCCTTATTTACCTTTAATCTATATGTTCTGTCACATATTAAAAGTGATGTATTGAAGTTTTCCCCATTATCATAAAACCGTCTATTTCATCTTCAGTTGTGTCAGTGTTGCTTCATTATTTTTGGACTCTCTGATTTGGTGCATATAAATTTATTATTGTTACACCTTCTTGGTAGATTGACACTTTTATTGATACTTGGTGTCCTTTTGTTGTAATATAGTTGTTGTTTTTTTTTTTCACATGGGCAGGCACCAGGAATCGAACCTGGGTCCTTGGGCACAGCAGGCAAGTGTTCTTACCTGCTGAGCCACCGTGGCCTGCCCTTGTTGTAATATAGTTTGATTTAAAAAGTCTACTTGTCTGATATCAATATAATCATCTTTGCTTTCTTTTGGATACTGTTTGAGTGGAATATTTCCCCAAAATTTGTATCTTTGGCTCTAGGATGAATCTCTTGTAAACAGCATATAGTTAGATCATGTTTTTTGCATCCATTCTGCCAATCTCTATCTCCTGATTGGAGAGTTTAAAGCATTTCCATTCAAAGTAATTATTGATAAAGCAGGAATTGCCTCAGCCATTTTTCAATATTTTCCAAATGTTTCACTCCTTTCCTGTCCCTCATTTCCTTTGTGTGCCTTCAATTGTGTGTAGTTGCTATTTTGTAATAAAACAGTTTGATCCCATTCTTATTATCTTCTCTATATATTTTATTTGTGGATATCATGGGATTTACATTTAGTATCCTAAATATATAATGTCTATTTTGAGTGGAAACCAATCTAAATTCAATGCCGTACACAACCTCTAGCCCCATGCCTCTCTGTCCTATCCCTCGCCTTTTATATTGTTCTTATAAAAATTTACACCTTTATATTTTGTATTCAAGAACACACGAGTATGATTTTTTGTGCATGTGTAGTTTAGGTTATATAAGAAATAAAAGTTGTGCTACATATTGAGTACAATAATGCTGCCATTTATATTAACCTATGTACTTATCTTTCCCAAAGATCTTTATTTATTCATACAATTTTCAGCTATGGCCTAGTGCCCTTTACTTTCAAGCTGTTAATTCCCTTTAGCATTTCTTATAGGGCAGGTCTATTGATGATAAACTTCCTTAGCTTTTTTTCTGGGAATGTCTTAATCTCTCCCTCTTTTTTTTTTCTTTTGCATGGGTGGACACCAGGAATGGAACCCAGGTCTCTGGCATGGCAGGTGAGAACTCTGCCTGCTGAACCACCATGGCCTGACCTCTCCCTCATTTTTGAAAGTATATTTTGCTAAATATAGACTTCTTGGTTGGCAGTTTTTTTTTTATTTTTAATACTCTAAAGATTGTCACCCTGCCCACTTGTCGCTATAGTTTCTGATGAGAAATTTGCATTTTATTTTATGGAGGATTTCTGATACATGATGACTGACTTCTCCCTTGCTGCTTTTAGGATTCTTTCTTTGTTTTTGGTATTTAAAAATTATAATGTGTCTCATGGAATCTCTTTGAGTTTAACCTTTTGAGTTTATCTTATTTGGAGTTTGTTGGGCTTTTTGGTTTTATATATTCATTTATGTGCCTTTTTCTCTTTCTCTTCTTCTGGGACCCCCATAATGCATATCTTGGTACATTCCATATATTCTCCATAAGTACAGTTCCCTTCTGCTCTGCTCACTTTTTTATTCTTTCTTTGTGCTCTTCAGGTTCAATAATTTCAATGATCCCATCTGCAAGTTTGCTAATTCTTTTTTCCACCAGTTCAAATCTGCAGTTAAACTCCTATATGCTCCTATTTTGAACTCTGCTCTATTTTTAATCTCTATTACTAAGTTTTTCTGTCCAGAATTTGTTTTGCTCCTCTTAAACATTTCTAATGCCTCAGTGTGTCCCATCATGCCTTCCTGATATTTCAGTTCTATATCCATGTTTGCCTTTAGCATATTGAATTTATTTAAGAGAGTCCACTTATGTCATCTCTCATTAGTTTTGCTAATGTCTGGGCTTCCTCTGTTCTTTTCTTATGTTTCTCTGAATGGACTATCTCTTCTTTCATTGTATTCCTTGCAACTTTTTATTGTGTCTGAGCACTTGAATGTTTTTGGTGTGCTAATCCTGCAAGTCAGATTGTCTCTCTTTCCCAGGGTTTTCCTGTACATTAGATCTGTTCTGAGGCTTTTCTTCAAAACTTAACCCATTTTATACTGAACCTAATGATCATCCATTGGGGAATAGTTTGATTCTTCTCAGGTCTTTCTGAAGATGTGTCTTGCCTGAGTATGCATTGCCCATTATGTGCAACTGATTGCCTTCCAAAAGAGGAGTTTTTCTCCCCAACTTCTTCTTCTGGGGCCTTAGGTTGTGTTCTTCATCTCAGTTACAGTCTTTTACCCCACACAGCTGAAGTTAGCTCCTCTCAACTCCACCTTACCACATCACATCTGCATTACAGGTAAATTATGGCTTAGGTGACTGATACATGGGCTTGAGTCAGTCTTCAAGGGCATGGGTTGAGGCTGGTATAAAAAGAAACCCAGTTTGTTCATTTACGTGGGCGAATAATAACATCCCAGACACCTGCACTTGAATGCAAATGGGCCACGAGGCCACCACGTTATCACTGTGCCACACAAGCTGATGTGCCCCAAGGGGGAAAGAGGTACCTGGATAGACTCTGCACCTTCTGTACTGTGTTTAGGTTTTCTTTTTCCCCATGAACATTTGCTGCGTTGATGTCTGTCTTTGATCATTTTTTGGAGTTATGGAGAAGTTGATCATCATCAGATTCTGCTTGTTTTCTGCTGTTTCTGTGGGGGCTGCTGAACAGGGGCATTTTACTCTGCCATCTTGCTGACTTCATACTGCCTGTGGCTCCTGTTTAGCTTGCTCTCTCTCTCTTTCTCTCGGTATTTTCTTTACTTGCATGGAGGGCAACCAGATGCCATGTTCTGAGTTGCATTATGGAGAGGCCGATGTAGTGAGAACGTAGGAAGGCCTCTGGCCCCAAGCCAGCGAGGAACCCAGGTTCTCAGTCTATGAGCCTGTTGCTACTGAATCCTGCTATCAGCCACGAATGAGCTTCAAAAAGTCCATTATTGGCTTGTAAACTATATCTTTTCAGTTTATGCTTTTAGTAGTTGCTCTGTGGTTTCAAAATTGCATCTTTAATTTACCACAATCTATCCTGAAATATTATCCCACTTCCTGTATAATGTAGATTTTTGCAATAATCTGTGCCCATTTCTTACTTTTTGCCATTTGTTCCATTATTGTACATTTTTTAGCAAAATATATGACATACATTGTTATTATTATTCTTTAGTCAGTTATCCTGTAGAGACAGTTGAAAAATCTTTTATGTTTCTCTAAAAATTTACTATATTTGGAACCATTCATTCCTTTGGGTAGCTTTCCTTTCACTCAAAGTACTTCTTTTTATATTTTTTATACTGCAGCTCTGCTGATACCAAATCCACTCAGGTTTTCTTTGTATGAATAGTCATTATTTCACCTTTTCAAAAAGATATTTTTGCTGGATATAGAGTTCTAGGTAGAACTTTTTTTTCTTCTTTCTATAATTTAAAGGTGTGATTTCATTGTCTTCTGGTTTATATTGTTTTTACAGGAAATTTACAGTCATTTAATCTATTTTTCGCTGTATATAATGTGTTTTGTTTTCATCAAACAATGATTTTTTCTATATCACTAATTTTCAACAATTTGATTATTATGTATCTGTGTGGTTTTGTTTGTGTTTATCCCATTTGTAGCTTGTTACATTTTTGATATTTAGATCTATATGTTTAGTAAAATTTAGAACAATTTTGGCCATTATAAATTCATTTTTCTTCAATCTCCCTTCTGCTTATGAAACTCTCATTACACATAGTATAGTAATTGGACATTAATATTGCCATACAGAATATTTGGGTTCTGTTCATTTTTTATCAGTCTCTTTTTGTTTGTTTCTGTGCTTAAGTTTGGGTGGTTTCTATTGCTGTATCTTAAAAGCTCACTGATCTTTCTTTTGCCAATTCTTATCTGCTATTTTCCCTATCAAGTTAATTTTTCATTTCAGAGGTGATATTTTTCACCTTTAGAAGTTCTATTGGGTCTTGTTCTTACATCTTTCTGTTCTTTTTCTCATTTACCATATTTAAGATAGTTATTCTAACGTCCTTCTATTGGCATTTTTTGGGTCATGTCAATAATATAAATTGGAATCCCAAATTCACCTGAGGTTAGATGACTATTTCAAATTTTCTAGGAAAATCTTAATTTTAAAACCAGGTTCCTGGTCAAAACAGTCAGGTGTCAGTGTTTCTATGTGAGGCATTCAGATATTTTTCTAAACAGTCATTTACTATGGGCTTGGAGCTTTGAGGGTCCTTGTTTTATACATGAAGAGAGCTGTGTCTTCAGTTCCAGCTTGCAATTTTGCTTATGCCTGTGGCTTCATTTTGTTTCTTTCCATACCTGCCCTGCCACCCCCAGTCTTGGTGTTGAAAGCCAAACCTCTAGGTTTCCAAGGCCATGTTCTACGCCCATTTCTGAATAGTTGCCATAGCAGTTTGGACACTGAGCACTTTGTGGTTTAGATCCCTCTTTCTTTTTGGCATTTTGTGGTTTCCTTTGCCTCCTTTTGAGCTGAGCTAGGCATTTAAATTCCTACACTAACTGTGGTATCCTCAATGTAACCATCAGCAATTATGTCAGAAACAAGCCCCCATGCTAGTCATTACAATGACTCCTGTTCCCTATTACATGTGGCTGAGTGTGTCTTATGTGGAGAGAGGAAATTACTGAGGTTTTCACTTCAATGCGTCCTTTCAGAGAATGAACCAAAAGAAGCTTCCTCTCTTCCTTTCTATGGAAATGTAAAAACAGAGTATAAGGATTCTACCTCCATATGTTAGTTCTCAGCTTAAATATCAGTTTGCCCATGAATCCTTCTTGGAATACCCTTACCAGATCCTCTTGGACTAGTTTCCTGTTGTATGTTCTCCAACACTCAACTTTTCCTTTCGAGGATGTATCGCAATTTTAAATAATTAACTGTATCTATATGATTGTTACCTTCATGAATGCTGGGATTTAGACTTTATTTTCATGTATCACCAGCATCTACAATGATGCCTGTACATAATGAGGGTGAATAAAGAGAAGCATGACTGGGTTTCAGTGGCCTAGACTAGGGTCAGCAAATCTGTAGCGATCTTCTCTGCTGTGCTCATGACTGGTGTCACTGCTTTCCTATCCATGGGCAGCCTCAGAGTCCTTCTGAACAAACCATACTAGACAGCCCTTATCTGTCATTTGGAGTTGGCTGAAAGGCTATAACCAATTGACCATCTTGTTCTGATTTCCTTATTTTGGTGCTTGAGAACTTGAGACTTGGAAAGAGAAAGTGATTTGGTCAAGGGCATGTGACCAGTATTTGCAGATCTGAGCACAGAATTTAAGTGCTTGAGACCCAATTTCATCATAAGGTACTTAAACCACACACACCCTGCCTCACGTTTGTACTGATAGTGGGGGAAGGGGAGCAAAGCAGAGCGTTTCTCAGAAATCCTCCCTTTGGTTCTGATTTGCTGATAAGTATTTCAAGTAAAGGTCAATAAAATGAGAACCATTGTTCTGGAATAGTTGAAAGTCTTTTGGCTCTGCCTGCTTCAGTGATTTGTTCACAATATCCAGTTCTTGGCTACAAGCAACTCCTTTCAAAGAGTTTAGGTACCCTAAAATATCTGTAGTTTGAAAACATGCAGTTAAAAGCCAAGTATTCCTTTAGAGGCATGAAAAGAGTCTACCCATGTGCATACTTGCCCTTTGATGTCTTTCCTTTGAAAATGCAAATTCTATTGCATTGCATTTTTTTTTTTTTACCATACTTACAGGGCCACAGTAATTTCCTCCATTCCTTAACAGATCCATTTAAAATCATAAAATACTTTAATAATTCTTCTTGAACATGTACAGAGGTGGGGAAGGGTACTATTTGCTTTGATATTAAGGTAGAATGGTTCTTAAATGACAACGGAGATAAAGAATGTTTCCCCCTTTTGAAGGTGAATTATAGAGATATTCAGAAATCAATCTTAAGTGTATCAACATTAGCATAAACAAGCTACAAATGAGTGCCATCATGTATGCATGCAAAGGATTTTCAGTCAATATACCATAAAGTCTTAAAAACAGTACAATTGTGGAATGAAAGACACCTGAATGCTAGTCCTGGTTTTGACCACCAGCTAGCAGTTTGGCCTTGGGTAGGTAACTTAGCCTTACTGGGTCTTAGTACCCATTCCATTAAATAAAATGTTTTTATAGTCTATGAATTTCCCTTCTTTAGCTGTACATCTCAATTCTGTTTAAAGGTCAGTGCTTTTTTAAAATTATTATAATTTCTATACAACATAGATCAATAGCTGAAAAATTTGTCCCTAGCTGAAATGATCACTTTTCTAGAAACTTCTCTCCATGTTTTACTTTGTGCCTAATAAAATGCAATTCGTCACTTGTACGATTTTATCCTGTTCCTCATGTTCCTTTATTCTGGGGATCTGTGTGAGTTTTTGTGTGCATGTGCACATGTGATGTCCAGGCAGGGCAGTGTGCTTGCTCTTCAGAAAGCATAAGAACTGAGGGGACACACTGGGAGCTACAGGGATTTCAATTGCAATAAATGTAATGCAGCACACTGGAACCTAGAAATCATCACATAGCCCCTTTCTCCCTGTCTTTTTCTGGATGAACTGCTCTTCCCTCTCTCCTTTTTGTGTCTGCTCTGCTCTTTTCTTTGCAGATCTAAATTAGACACAATTAAAATTTTCACCTGTTCGACACATATTTTATTATTGGTTTCCATAACACAACAGTTTTCTAGTTTTCTCAACCTTACTGATCTTCCTTTCTCAGTATTTTTACTACATCCTTTTTTCTTCTGTCAGACTGTAAATGTTGGTATGTCTGCAGGACTTGGGTCTTAGCCATTTTTATTTCCTGATTATGCAAATTGCCTAGGAGGTTTGATGTGGTCTCTTGTCCATTGTCTCTAGATTTGCCACCCTCCACCCCCATCCTACTCCCTGGTTCCTGAGCTCTAGCTAATTTATCCAACTTCCTACTTTATAGCCACCCTTGGAAGTCTAATAGGCCCCTCAAATTTAACATGGTCAAGGTAGATTTCTTGGCCTCTCAATCTCCTTACACTACATCTGTTTCTCTCCTGAGGTGTTGAGAACCCCTAATTTCTGAAGCTAAATGCCTAAGAATCATCCTTATTCCTTCCTATCTTTTACAATTCACATATGACTTGTCAGCAACTCTTGCCTGTTCTGAAAATGTCATCTGAAGCCTAGTCACCCATCTGGATTAAAAAAAACAAAAACAAAACCATTATCTGTCTCCTGAACTTTTACTACGACTGTCGTATCTTGTCTCCCTACTGCTATTCTTATCCCCTCAGCAACCATCCTCTATACCTCCTTAACCAGAATGATATTTTAAACACTGAAAACCTTATCCCATCACTTCCCTGCTTAAAACTCTTCAGGTGCTTCCTATTGCATTGAAAACAATACCTAAATTTCTTGTTCTAAAGTTTCAGGTCCTATCTGATAAGATTTCTCTTGACTTCTGCAATTTGAATGTTTCTCCTTCCCTTCCCCTTCCCCTTTCCTACATGGGTCTTTAAAACATTGGAACATTTGTAATTGATCGTGTCTCTGCATTGAATATCCTTCCAGGGATTTTTGCATAGTTGTCTCCACATACTTTAAAAGACCATTAAAAAAAAAACTCTGAACACTGAGAGGAAGGATCAGAAACAAATAAAAATGGTTATCTAAAGGAACAGTGTAAGACTATAGGGACATAAATGAGCTACTTTGAATTTACTTTTAAATATAATTTTAACTTTGAAACATATAAATTTAAATACAACATATCGATGAAAAACATCATCCCTAAAGTTAAAAACAAACAGAAGCTGCCAGCAATGAACAGTTGGAAAATGAGAATAAAAAGCAATTGCAGGAACATCCACTTCTATACGTAATTGAGTGAGAGGGACAGATTAATCGTTCCGTCTTAAATAACAAGAGAACACAAAATGTATGAAATGATGGTATTCAGTCACTGGACAACAGACAGTGTAGGATGTTAATCCCTGAGGGAATGAAAAAGTCAAGGTGAGACTGCTAAATTTCTAGGCAACAGTATAAGAGATGCAGTTCAGGGAGGTCAAAGTAGCAAGAGAACCCGAGGTGATGGAGTTAAACTGAGAAAGAGTTCTGTGATTTTCAGAGGGGTTCCCCCCAGACTTTTACTGAATGCTAGTCTTTGAGTGCATGAGAGTTGACTACCGAAGGCTACAGAGAGAACCAGTGGGAAGTAGGCTGAAGGCTCCCAGAGTTCCTTCTGAACTGGAAATAGTTTCTGTTCTAATGGCCGGTGGGGAAAGACCTCATAAGATGTGGGTCATTAGTTAGATGATGGAACTCAGTTTCAGCCTTAGTAGTGGGGATAAACTTGCCCTAGACTAAAAACTGTCTTGTACTTGCCCTAACAAACCTTAAAGGCATGCCTCAATCAATTAAATTTGCAAAAGAATTAAATTGCATTCTTAAAAAGTCCAACACTATTTAAAGGAATAAAAACTAAGTCTGTTAAACAAATAACATAAAATGTACAATATTTAGCATCTATTAAAAAATTACCAGGCATCCAACGTACAGACAAATATAACCCATAACAATGAGAAAAATCAGTCCATAGAAACAGACCCAGGCATAACAGGGGTGATAAAATTAGCAGACAGGGATGTTAAAAAACCTATGGTATGTGGCATATGATCAGGAAAGTAGGAAAAAATTTTAAAATAAAAGAAATTGAAGATGTAAAAAAATTATAAAATTAAATATGAACTTATCACTTCACCCATCAAGTCTTTCTCAACTCAAGATAAATGAAAACATAAGTTCACATATGAATCTGCACTCACTTATTCATAGCAGCTTCATATAAATAGCTAAGAACTGTGAACAATGCAAATATCAATCTATTCATAAATGAATAAACAACTTCTGGTACATCTGTAATTCCCAGCAAAGAATGAAATACTGATGTATGCAACAACATGCCTGAATCTCAAATTCATTATTCCAAATGAAAGGAGACATATCAGAAGGTAATATACTGTATGATTCTGTTTATACAGGGGTCAGGAAAAGCAAAACAAGCTAAGTATATAGGGGTGAAAAGAGGTGGCCAGCAGATGTGGGGATTGGTGAAGGATTTGACCATTGAGGGGCACAGGGGAAATTTTTGTGGCAATGGAACTGCTCTATATGTTGATTCTGATGGTAATTCCATCACTGCATCCAATTGTCTAATCTAACTGTATCATAAAATGGTACTTTTTAATTGTAGTTAAATGACACCTTAAACTAGATTTGAAAAAAAAAAGTACTACTGAAAATAAAGTGTCAGCAAAAAGCTGAAGCACCTGGAACTCACATATTCCTCATTTGTGAGTGTAAAACTGCACAGCCACTTTGGGGAAAAAGGGGAAGTTTCTTAGGAAGTTACATGTAGAGTTATCAAACAATCCAATAGTACTCTCCTAGGCACTGATCCAATTGAAATAAAAACATATTCATGAAAAGACACATGGAAGCATTCATAATAGCTTTAGTCCTAACAGCAACAAATAAATAAATAAAAACTAGAAAAATCTACATGCCCACTGACTGTAAATGTATAAACTAACTCTGATATAGGCATACAATGGAATATTACTAATCAATTAAGAGAAATGAACTAATAATTCATATAACATGGATGAATATTAAATCATTATAGTGTGGCAAATGCCTGACATAAAAGTCATTCCCAATCATATATATTGTATTACTTTATGTAAATTTTTGGAAAAAAAAACTTATCTTTAAAGCCTGAAAGCAGATAAGAGGATAAGGATGAGGGAAGTATGCCTGCAAAGAATGAAAATTATTTCTGTTGCATTATTCTGTGTCTTGACTGTGGCAGAATTTCAGAGTGGGTTTATTTGTTAAAACTTGTCAAATGGATAAACTGCAAATGAGGTTTTTTTTTTATCATTTGCAAATTACATCTCATTAGTGTTGATTTAAAAAAATGGGAGCAATTACAGCTAACTATACAAAAACACATAGATAAAATATTTTATATTAGATGACTTTAGAATAAATTAATTTGACCACACATTATTAGTAGAATATTTTTTAAAATCCCTAAACTTGAAAACAAACTAGAACATAAGAACAAATGAATCCAAGTACATATAAAATTGCCAATATATCCACAGAGAGAACACTATTTCTAGTGACTTTTAATATAGTAGTGACTGCATAATGAGTAAGACATATTCTAAAGACAAAAATAACTGAAAAGTGTTCAATAGCACCAAATAGTTTTATTTTTAGAAATATTGTTGGCTTTGCTATTTCAAAAATATTATATTTAAATGATAACAAAATTTAAGAATTATGTTATTATAACTAGGAGCCACAATTTCCAATATAACAGATAGGAAATAGAAGTATAAAATGAAACGTTAAGCAAAACTGGTGTTTTGTTTAACTTCGCTAAAGAGTATAAACTCAGTTTTAAAATAATTTTCCTGGCTGCTCATTGAGAAGGCCGGTCTCTGTTAAACACAACATCTGTAAGCTCAGCTGGGAAGATGCCATGGTTTAGGGATGAAATCATTCAAAGGTTTTCTCACTCACATATCTGGGCTGGAATAACTGCACAGCTGAACTCAGCTGGAATTGTTCAGCGCTTACATATGTGTCTCCACAGGTAATTTGGGCCTTGTTACAGCATGGTAGCACGTGGGCAGTTGGACTTCTTACCTCACAGCTCAAGACTATAAGAATGAGGGCTCCAGTGAACAGGGTGGGAGCTTCTTGATTGAGTATTAGAAGTCAGATGATGTCATTTCCACTGTACTGTTTTGCTTGAAGCAGTCACATACCTGTCCAGATTCTAGTGAAGGAAACATAAATCCAATCTCTTGATGGGAGGAATGCCAAAGAATCCATTTTAAACTGCCATGATTGGGAATTGTACACAGTCAGAAATACCACCCTGGGGTGGCTACCTAAAATAAGCTTATTCTTACTTCTTTGCAGACTTAACTGTTAGGCAGAGCAAACTTGAACCTGACCTTTTCACAGCATACATTTGTCCTTTTAGCTCTTGTGCTGTGGTTTCCTTTTACACAATGGTACAGTATATATATATATGTCATTTTATTCTCCAAGTTTAGAGCTTTTTTCTAGCTCTGCTTGACAAATGATGATGATATAAATTCTGCAAAAACATAGATAAGTGATCAGTGGGTCATTTGATCAATGGATAGTGGTTCTTCCCAGCTCTAATCTTCTATGATTCTGAACTCACTTTTTTCCTCAACACATTCAGAGTTGGTCATATCAGTTCACATAACCTGGTACTTGCACCACACATGCTCCGATAATGCTATTTCCATTCTGGGCTGTTGGCCTTAAGAAGCATAAACAGCAAACAGGGACTCTTCGGATTGTACCGACAGCCCTGTCTAGTAAATTAATTATTGAATAGTCACTACCAACTGCTCTTGACATTTGTGCAGCTTGACAAGGCTGCTCTCATGCCTGGCCCTTTCTGGAAAGTAATTCTGTAAGGAAATTGCCTGCAATAGAAGTTGTGGGACTCAGCTGGGTGACAGCCATGTCATGGCAATCAATATGGGAACAAAAAGAAATCAAATATTAATGAAAGATGGGTTTGTTCGTGCACAGAATCAGTATTTTTTAGGTTTTTTTTTAGGACCAGTATTTTTTTATAAATACCATTTTACTTCCACTGTCTGCTTTCCAGTCAAGGATGAATGTAAGCTCAGTGACACCAAATCCAAGGTGACAGTTCTCATTTCAATTATTTCCTCAAGTGTCTTCCTCTCCTTTTTCTCCCGCCTCTTGTCAAGAACCACAGGCAACATAATGAAACACTCTATCAAATCAGGAGTCTAGGGTCTGGAGAGGCAGGAGATAGTTTTGTTGAGTTTCCTGGATGTCGAATACATCCTAATTTGAAAAGCCAGCATGAGTCTTTGAGGTTGATCTTATCCTCAGCAAAAACATTATCAAAATAATTTTATCATTGGAAAGCCTGAATTTCTGTTTGGTTAATTAGCTATAGGTTGACAGATTTCAAGATGAGAATCACAGGGATGATTATAATAATAGCTAACACTTATTGAGTACTTATGCTGATACTTGATATTGTTGCAAAATCTCTTGTTTTCTGAAGAGTTGTCGCCACTTTCAATTAGGCATGTTTATGGGATTAACTGAACTTTTTGTATTTGATTGTTTTTTTAATGTGGAAATAGCCAGAAAAATTATGGAGGGGGGCAAAAAACAAGTCAATAAGAATAACTTTTGGGTATTGCTTAGATTGGTAACAACTTGCTGAATATTTTCTGGATTGACTATTTTGATTGGGATGGATTTTGTAAGTAACTGTTTTAAGGAATATCTAAAGGAATTTGGCTGGTCAATTCCATTGTTACTGAAAGTTTGATCCATATCCCAAAGATTCCTAATGTTTTTTGTTCTATAAAAAAAATGCTCATTTTAGCATAGGGTATATCAAAGCAGAATTGCTCTTTAAGTCTTTAACATGATATGTTAGCGAAGTATGAATACAAATTTGGACTGTCATGGTGTTTTTTAACTTCAGTTTAAATTCACAAAAATCCAGTTGAAGACTAACCAAGAGATCCAGGCATGGATTGCATTGCACTGGCAAGTTTGTTCAGAGAAATCACATTTTAGGTAGTGGCCTAAGATAAAAGAAGTGAACAGTATTCCCTCTTCTTGCTTCCTCTCCTTGTCTTTTTCTCCCTGCCTTCTCCCTCTCTGTGGCAGGCAGAATAACAATCCCACAAAGATGTCCATTTTCTAGTCCTTGAACCTTATGATTCTGTTAGCTTAGTGAAAAAAAGGTGTGCTTAAACTAAGGGTCTTGCAATGAGGAAATTATCCTAGATTGTCCAGGGGAGAGCTAGAGTAACCAAAACGGTCCTCATAAAAGGGAAACAAGAGAGTCATACTTAGAGAAGGAGATGTGATGATGGAAGCAGAAGTCTTCTGGTACAATTGCTGGAAGGGTGTGATAAGCCAAGGAATGAAGGAGGCTTCCGGAAGCTGAAAAAGGCAAGGCACAAGAAGTTCCTTTGAGAGTCTCCAGGAGGAATGCGGATTTGTTGGCATCTTCATTGTAGCCATGTAAAGTCTCATTTTTAGATTTCTGACCTCCAGAATGGTAAGATAAATATGTGCTTTCTGAAGTCACTGAATTTGTGGTAATTTGTGACAGCAAAAATAGGAAATTACTACTACTTCTTCCTCCTCCCTTTTCCCCTTCCTCTCCCAAGCTACTTCCCCTCCTTTCCCACCTTCCCCACTTATATTTGCCACCTTCCATCCACTAATATTATTGAGCACTCAATATTTTCTTAACACACACAATAGTGAAAACATAGCTATGTCTGTCGCCTTGTAGGATATATGGTGAATGGGGGAGCTGGGCAATCAACAAGTAAGCAAAAATCATAATGATCCCACAAAGATGTCCATTTTAGATTCCTAGTTGTGCCCCCTCCAGACATTCCCACCCTCTACTGTGCTGTGACTTCTAATACACAGGAGCACATGCCAGCCCCACAAAGCTTCACAAAGGACAGTCCCTTGCATTATCATGCAAGCAGGAATAAGCAAGGGGCTAAGAACATGAGGGTGGCATTTATTTTACATGGTAGGTTGGAATGGACTTGTGAAGGAGGTAACATTTATGTGGAAATGCCAAGGAGCCACATACAAATGAGTTGTGAATGGGTGAGGTGGGATGAGAAAGGAGTATTGACCATTTGACAAGATAGGGCCAGCGTAAAGCAGGTAAGAACAGACAGAGTTCAGGTTGTTTTCTAGGGGTAAGACTTGGTTTTGTCAATCAGTAATCATTTGCTACATCATTATATAATCATCTTCAAGAAACATGGCTACTCAAACTCAGCTCTACAGTTTCAGACACTTCCCTCTAGCCTCTCTACCACACCTTAAATTAATAACGGGATATCTATATAATCTATTTAATATAATATATAATAGATATATAATCTACTTATATAGATATATATAGATAATATAGATATATCGATATAATAGATATAATCTACATAATCATTCTTTTAATCTCAGTGAATTAAAAAATAAATTAGTATTACTCATAGATGGAATTTCAAACTTTCCTCTTACATTTAGCTCAAATTGACAAAACTCTGGTTTTTGAAGAACTGGAGGTTTGACTGATTGGTTTGGTTTCAAATCCCATTCTACGTTGGACAGTAATGTCCCGCAGTGTCACGGTCTGAAAGCCGTGGAGGGCTGGCTTGGTTGACTTGGCCCTGGACCCAGTTGTGGAAGAGACTGTAGCTGCTCCTCAAGTTCTCTTCACTCACTTCCCTAGCAGAATCAGAGACTCCGTGAATGGTGTAGTTGACTATCCTTCTATCCTCTTACCACTTTTAAATTGTAGTTCTCATATTTGTTTGAAACTACAAAGTAGTTTCTATATTCTCTAATATAACATGGAAGAATTAGGGGGTCATCATGGGTAATTCAGGTCGCTGAATGCTGCCCTTTCTTTTGTCTTGAATTACATGGATAATTGCCTTATTTTCTTTTATAATGACTTGAGACTATGACTTATTGTTATGACAGATAGCCAAATCTTGCATATATGACTAATACAAGGAAGAACTGGCATAACTATGGAAAGTAATCAGGTCATTTCCCTTTGTTTCCCTTATCACTACAATCTTGAAGTTGTATTCCCTCACTTTTCTCAATTTCTCACCACCTGCTTCCTCCTTGACTTTGATTTATTCCAACTACTTTCTCAAATGTTCCTAAGACCCTCCCAGAAATTAAAGTCGATAACTTCCCCTGCCTTAATTCTTATTTTTTATTTATTGCATATGACATTACAGACATCCATTCTTTCTTAAAAATATTTTCCAATAGCTTCTTTGATGCTTTGTTACTATTTGCTATCGTTTCTGAGTTCCCTTCTTCCTCTAACTGTTCCTTCTTTGGCTCTTCTTCTGCCCTTAAATACAGGGATTCCCCTAAGATCTGATGTGATCGTCTCTTATTTTTCTGTACTTGTGGCCTTACCATCTCATGTCTCTGAATGTGCAGTGCTGACCTTCACCTCCAAAGCTGACCTCCACAGTCTCTCATTTCTAGCTTCCTCTAACAGACCTCTACATGCATGTGTCCTTCTGATGCCTGTCAAGGGCTTACAAAAAATCTCCGAGTAGATGTAGCCACTTCACCACAGTACTTCTCGGCTGATTTTCACTTTCCCACCTGTAGACTGGGAGGGTCAAATGGCTTAAGTTCTAGAACATTATGCTCTTTGGCCTGGCGGTTCTGCCACAACGGTGCTCTCTTGACTGATTTCTGGTGATATCATTGGAAAGGATTCAAGCAGTTTTCCGATATGAGTCAGCAGAAGCATGCGTTGATTATAACCTGATGGTCACTCAATGATGAATGTAGCATTGGACTTGCAAAGGAAGGTCAAACTGAGGTTGCTTCATTACTGGAGACTGTGCTGCCCTCTGTAGTTTAATTTACCACAATTATCTAGGTCATTGGATAGGACTTTCTTAACATAGCTATCTTCTCTTAGTTTCTTACTTTTCTTGGGCTGTGTCTATCCAATGCTCCAAATAATGGCAAATGGGGGAAAAATTCACCTGATTGCACTGAAAAGAGATCCATCAAATTATGTTTCCTACTGGGTGGGGAGTGAGCTTTGTATGTATTGATTCTGTGTCATATCTGATCCTCTGATGAGTCAAACTGCATTTATGGGGTGGAAAGTCTCAGCACAGAGAAATTTTCTCATGGTGACACTTGAAGAGTCTTGTGGAGAGTCTTCTTGTCTCCCACATCCCACCCTGCAGGCATCCTTGGCAGCATCCATGATGCCCACAGGTATCGGCAGTGGTGGAGCCAGAGACAGTCCTTTGTGAAGCTTTGTGGAGCTGGCACGTGCTCCTGTGTATTAGAAGTCACAGCACCAGGAGAGGGTGGGAACGTCTGGAGGGGGCACACCTAGGAATCTAAGAAACTCCACTTCAACAATTTGCAGGAATCCATTCTTCAGGGAAAAATCCACTAATTTCCCTCTATTTAAGCAATATCAGAATTGTGATCACTTGAGTTCTGACACCACTTATCTGACTTCCCTAATCCCTTCTCCCTCCTAAGTTGATTTGAATCATGTTCCTTGATAATTGAATGAATTTTTCATTGCCTTGAGTTAATTTAATGAAAAATCAGTTCTGGTGTTATTTAAGCTCTTAAGAAACCCACAAGAGGTGAGCCCCTCTCTCTCAAACCATGATGTATTTGTTTATAAGAGGTCACAAGGAGCTGCCAGGTCAACTCCTGCTGCTAGCCCATCATCAGGGTCCAAGGCACACCCTGCACATCTCCTTTCATTCCTCATGCCTGTTCCCTCCCAGACAGGAGCTCTGGAAGGAGCCCGTCATTGCCAGGAAGGAAACTAAGCAGATAATCAGGAAATCAAGTATTCACCAGGAATGGGAATTTTGAATGCAGCAAGTTTAATTTGCTAAATAATTTGCTTCCCACACGCAGCTTTACCTATAGCACAATGAATCTAAATTGCCTCCTAACTCCAATCAGCATTAATTTAATAATACATATTCAGCAGATATAAATACACCAAATGACTGGAAAATGAGTATAGGTCCACATGTGTTTATGCTGATACTGGCACCTAAGTAGGATATTTATCAGTGATGGTAGTGGAATGTGTATCGTTTTCCCCTTTCATTCCCTCCTCACAAATAAGAATGTGAAATAATTTGCAAGCGGCTAAGGGATTTACATATTGGTAGGACTGGGAGAGCCTTTGGCTTCTTGTCTTTGCTTTTCTGTTTATTAAATGAGATTTCCCCTACTGGGATTCACCCTGGTCTGATGAACTTTTTCTCTAGTCAAAGCACGGTGTTGCCTCTTCTGGTTGGTCTAGAGAGGCTCGGCCCTGCCTGCAGGTATCACTTGCCTTCTTCATGGAGGAAGAAGGGAAAGCTCCCAAAGCATTAGTACATTCTTACCACTAGGACAAGAGGGCCAGACAAAAGCTTTTGGTATATATTAAGGAGGCTAAGGGAACACCCAGGAATGGAGAGGCTTTAAGATGGTTGGAACTCAGACAAACGCCCTAGAGAGCCAACCTCCTCATTTTATAGTTCATGAAACTGAGCCCCAGAGAGGAATGGAGGCTTATGGACCAGAATTCAGGTTCCCTGACTCTCAGGCCCATTGACACCCCCTAAACTAGCTGCCAGTCTGGGGAAAATGTAAAGGACTTAAAATGTACATACAACCAGATTGGACATTATCCTTATTTTTAAAGACAGTTTTAGCACAGGGTTGTATTCAAAAAAATAGTCTAGCAGCTGAAATATAACAAAAGGAATTTGCAGATAAAAAACAAACTGTGAGGAAATGGAAAAATCATAACCCTCACACATTCATTACGGGAATGTGAAATGGCATGGATGCTTTTGAAAAACAGTCTGGCAGCTTCTCTAACAATGAGGCAGTTAGCATATGATCCAGCAATTCTACTCCTAGATATACCCTAAACAAAACTGAGAATATATATATCTACACAAAAACTTGTATATAAAAGTTTATAGCAGATTATTCATAATAGCCCAAAGTGGGAACAACCCAAATGTCTATCACTGGATGAATCAATAAACAAAATGTGTTATATTCATAGAGTATTATTCAGCCATAAAAAAGAGCGGTGTTCTGATACATTCCACAACACTGATGACCCTTGAAAACATTATGCTGAGTGAAAGAAGCCAGGCACAAAAGATCATCTATGATTCCATTCATAGGAAAGTCCAAAATGGGGAAATCTGCAGAATCTCAAAGTAGATAAGTAATTACTTAGGTCTGGAAGTTGGAGATGGGGGTAGTTAGAGAGAGATTAGTTAAAGGATTTGGGTTTCCTTTTGAGATGATAAAAATGTACTAAGATTGACTCCAGCAGTGGTTATGTATATCTGTGAATTATACATGTTAAGGGGTGAATTGTATGGTATGTGAATTATACCACAATTAAGCTTTTAAAAACACATTTATAAAAGGAATTTGAGGCTTTCAAACAAAAGTAATAGGTAGTGATGGTGGTAGAGGGGAACTATACATTCTTAATTGTGTCAATGTATAATTTTCAAAATATTAAAATTATGACCCCAATACAAACAAAAAATGTGTGAACTTTACTTAAATTATTAATAAGCAAACACATGAGATGCTATTGCTTGTTGGAAGAGCATTTGAGGAACTGGGCATAAATAACCATTAAAAATAGTAGCATAACTTTACTAGGTTAAATACTAAAGAGGTTTATGTCTTACAGGGCAATAAAATCTTGAAACCTTACTGTTTGGAAATATCTTTTGTAATAGACACAAATCTACAAGTTGATATGAACTTCACAGTGTCTAGGCTTCCATCAAATAGTAAATTGTGAAATCAAACACAGGCTTTCTAGAGAATTAAATATTCCTTGAGTGGGCCCTTAAAGCGATGCTTTTAAAGAACATGCCACCATCCCTCACCCACACCTGTTTCTAAGCTTTGGCTCATCATCAAAGCAGATTTCCAAAAATGTTGGGTCGTAATCACAACAGAACTTCATGCTCTGTTCAAAGTATAGAACAAAGTATTCTTCTCTCATACCCAGAACTCCTTCCCAACAATCGTGCACACGTCCCTCAGCCTCTTTCCACCTTTCTATATACAAATCTTTGGCCTGCGTGGACTCTTATCTTCCCTGTTCTTTCCTAAAGGGTCTTATAACTTCCTTCCCCAACTCATCAGTTCTTTTAGTTTTCAATGTTAATGCAACAGGACCTTTCAGGCTTTTTCCTGTGTCTCCTTTCCTGGATTATCTGCATGATCATTTAAAAGTCAGAAATAGGCTACACAAAATCTTGTGGTGAATAGGCTGACCCAGAAAACCAAAGCTAAAGTTTCTTTGGGGAAGGAGTGAGTGGGGGGGAAAGTTAAGGATACTTAAGCATTTGTCCCTGCTGCCCACACAATTCCAACTCAGCAGCAGGTTTCTTGGGGACACAGATTCTGGAAATGATACAAAAATTTATCTTTCTTGGGCCAATGAATCCATTCAAAATAGTATTCCACTCCTTGCTTCTCTCTCTCTGCTATCAACCTTCCCCAGTTATCTTTGGAGTTGAAACACTTTGAAAATTATCAACTTTCAGTAAGATCCTTTATTGGGTGAATTGTTTAACTTTCTGTACTCATTTTCATCGATATATAATTATTAGTAATCATTTGTCCTGTTTATTCAGGAACATTCCAATTGCAATATCAACTTCTGTTGTAAGAGATAGTGTTGTGAAGGACTGTACTTCATTTGGTTTACTCACAGGATCTAAGAAATGGACTGCATTGTCTGGGTATAAGTAATTAAAGACATTTCTGTCTTGAATGCGAATCAGTAAGTACAGAATTTGCTTACTTTTAAAGTAGATCACAGAAATGGAAAGGGTGTGGGGCTTGAGGTTAGAAGACCTGAATTGTCATCTAGGGAGTCCTATAGGGTAGCTTTATGGCCATGGGGAAGGTTGACAGATCCCACGCCAGGAAATGATGCTTGACTAGTCCTAAAGGGATTTAGTAAGAGGAAGTGTGTGTGTGAAGGATAGATGGAGGGATGGGTTACAGGGAAAACTCCTTTGGCTGTTTTTAAGTCCATGGCTCATTAGAGTATTCTGCGTTACCTCTAGACCATTAAAATCAGTAAATCAGTAGATTTACTAGAGCACTAAAATCAGTAAAATCAGTAACCAGAAGAATAGAAGATTATCTCTGTTCTTCTACAACATGCCTAAAGGTTATATAATGACCCATCATTAGCAGTGCCACATTTTTTTTTTACTGATTTGCAAAGGCTCTGGGAGTGGGCAGTGGGTATTCCCTCCTAGCATTTGAGTACCCCCTCCCCTTTGTTTTGGACTTACCGCAGTCTGCTGGAGGGAGCTACCTTGGTCCCTTCCCTGTTAATTCTGAGTTAAGCTCCCCCAAGAGAGTTACTGTCATGGGCAAGGGGCTAGGAGAGACCCATGGATGCATTTCAGAAAGTTCATTGGGCTCCTGGAACAGGCTGAAGAATTGTGTGTGTATTATAAGGAGTCTCCCCCACATTCCTGCTGTCCAACTCCCTCAGTAAATTAATTTCACTTTAGAGAAGTTCAGCTGCTCAGTGATGCAGCCCCAATCCCTGTAGCTTACCATTCCCTTCTGCCAGCATACCAGTCGCCACAGTGAAGTGCAGTTATTAGAAACCAGAAGATTCCTCCTTTCACATGCATGCCATGGTATTTCCTGAAAAGGTCCACTGCGTTCTCCAGGAGTGTGAGTTAATCACCTGGTCTATGGTACCAGAATGAGATTCACATTTGGGTTTTTATCATATTAGCCAATTCTGACTCTGCCCTGTATTTTCTGCATTTTAACTCCTTTCATCCTAGAGATTTTTAATGCTGGCTCTTGAGCAAACTTTGGTACAAATGATATGAAGCCATCTCCCATCTCTCTATGACTGCATCTATTAAAGTATAGGGCTTTAGAATGTATACAGAGAGGCACATCACTGTTTGAAGGTTTAATGATCAAGGTAACTCGAGAGATGAATACAAGCTGTCAGGTAGAGCAATGCTTCTCTATCTTTGGTGAAGGGTCAGTTTTGTTTTGTTTTAAACTTCCAATCCATTGCAAAGTAACAAGCTTTTAAAATACAAATAAAGGATAAAATATAAAACAGGTCTACGAAATGCAAGCCCCCTTTTAAGTTTTAGATTCAAAAGGTATAAAATAATTCTTTCTATTATCTGTAAACTGTGAGTTTTTTCTCTCAATTTCTGTTCTCATCTTATTGCAATCAGTAACAAGGCAACTCAAAAATAGCACCCACCTTTGATGGTCCACACTTTGAGTAGCTGTGATGAGAGCATGTGTACCTTTGTTTTATCCCACCATTCTTAGGGCATTTCTATGGTGGAGAGAAAACATGATCCGTGACTTTCATCACATTCTAAAACCTGTGAAGGCTTCTGCCCTACCCAATCCCTTCCAGGTGGTTACCACCTATATTTGGAAAATCTATATTTGTAACTACCATGTAGAAAGATATTCCTATTTATAAAAGTTCATGAAAGCTTGAGGTTGCTTAGATCCCTGGAAATTTGTCAGAATAAAAATAAAGGGCCTTCATCATTCAGAAAGCCTTGATCAAAATGAGGTAGTTTGGAGTTAGGTATCCCAGAAAAACATACTCATCTATTCATGAGGATATGAAACCTTATAAATAAGAACTTCTGCTGAGGTTACTTCCGATAAGATGTGGCCTAGTGCAGCTCTTAGTCCTATTAGTGTAAGCCTTATAGAGAAGGTCACATACAAAGAAAAAAGTCACAGAGGGAGAAGCCAGAAGCTGAAAGTCACTGGAACCCAGAAGAAAAGGGAGAGGTTAGAAGAGGCTGCCATGTGCATTAACACGTGGGAACCCAGGACCCAGAAGCCAAGGCAGCTAGCCCCAGTTTCTCCTAGAAGAGTAGGCAATGGTAGTATCCTGGGAGAAAGCATTGCTTGATGACACCTTGATTTGGACTTCTCCAAACCTCAAAACCATAAATTCCTCCTGTGTAAGTCAACCCATTGCATGGTATTTCCTTTAGCAATAAGGAACTTATAAGATTCTCAATCCTAAAACCCAGATTTTCTCATTCAGCAGATTTGGTACAACCTAAATTGCTTTAACAAGCATGCCATATAAGTCTAATGCAGATGGTTTCTAAAACACACTTTGAAAATCAGTATAGCTCCTTCACTGTATGAATGAGGAAATGGTGCCTCCTTGGCTCTATGATCTTAATGAGGTCATTTAAACTCCAAGCAGCAGAGCGAACACTGGAACTCAAGAATTTCCAAATCACTCTCGTACTTCCTTAGATTATTGCACCTCCAGCTCACCTGTATCACTATATAATACCTTGGAAGTAAACATGTTTTTCTCAATTTACAACCAGAAGTATTTTCCAAGACCAAGTGTTGCCTTAGACAACTCAAATATCTAGTGTCCCATCAAGATTGCTTTTAAAATTCTTATTTAGTTTCGCCATATCCAGTGGTTGCCTTGGATCACCAGGACCTCAGATGGAGCCTGAGGAGGTGGTGAATGAGCAGACAGCTTCTCTTTTTGCCGTAGTTGGGAAATCCAGAAATCACAAGATGAGGAAGAAAAACTACAGCATTCATATTCCATCTAGTTACCAACATTCGGAGAAAGCCTCAAAACTGAAATAGTTCCTTTCAATTAAGTTTTGAATAAATGCTGTTGTCCACACCCCTTTCCAGCATAAAGAAGTTAAAATGGCCATTGCCCAGAGATCCCTGAAGATTGAGAGAATGATCAAATGAGAGGGAGGAGGTGTAACTGAGAAATTGGGTTCTAACAAATGAGTACGATTACTGACTCATTATATAGATATTTATTTTTAGTTTCTAGTGTTTTAGAATAGGTAGAGGGAAATGCCTGAAACTGTTGAACTGTAATCCAGTAGGCTTGATCTTTCAGAATGATTATATAACTATATAGTTTTTACAGTATGGCCATGGGATTGTAAAAGCCTTGTGACTGACACTCCCTTTATCCAGTGTATGGGTAGAGAAGTAATTAAATAAAGTCAAAAATATATAATGGGGAGGGATAAGTGGTATGGGATGTTTTGGTGTTCTTTATTTTTATTTCTTTTTTTTGGAGTAATGAAATGTTCTAAAATTGACTGGTAATGAATGCACAACTGTATGATGATACCATGAGCCATTGAGTATATACTTTGGATGGATTATATAGTGTGAGTATATCTCAATGAAATTGCATTCTGAAAAATTCTGTTATCAGAAAAAGCTATTTGTCTTATTGACCAATCTGTACTCTGTGCAAAGAGACATTTATTATCTGGGACTGGATTGTGATGTTTAGCAATTTTAGAAATATGTGCAGTTTGCATTTCTTATATTAAAAATATGAGAAACAGAATAACTTTATAGATTATTTTATACCTGACTGTGCTGTTCTGAAACCATTATATACCCCAGATAGGTCATGTTCTTCTAATACAATCCTGAGGGGTCAGACCCATTGTGGGTAGGACTTCATGGTTGGGTTATTTCCATGGAGATGTGACCTCAGCCATTCAAGATGTGTCTTAATCAGCTTAGTGGAGTCCTTCAGGAGGGGAACATTTTGGAGAAAGCTCAGACACAGACATTTGGAAATGCAGAAGGAAACACCCTTGGATATACCAGTTCTTGGGCAGCATCGTGGACAGGAAACAGCCCTTTTTATTTCCAATGCCACCTACATCCCCCATATTCCATCAGCATGCCCTTTGGAGACGGAAAGGGATATTCTTGGAGTAGGCAGATAACCCCTCCCCCCTAGTTCTTGGACAGACTTTACCTTTTATCTTCAACATGGAACTTTCCCCAGGGCCTTGGAAACGTCTCAGAATAATAAGATGCTCCCCTCTGCTCAGCAGGGGCCCTGATTAAAGGTTGCCTGGAATGGTCTGTCCTCATGGTTAGTGTGAACTCAGGAGCAACTCTAATATGGGACACACGGGCCTCCAAGCCTCCTCAAGGGAAGCCTTTTTACCACTGCAGATGTGAGAGAGCTGGGAGCCCTCTTGCTAAGGAAGGACTGATAATTCAGAGTGCAGCCATATGATTTAGTGTTTAGACTCTGTGGGCAAACTCTGGGACTCAAATCCTGACCCTGCTGTTTGCTAGCTCTATAGCCTTGCACAACTCATTTAACATCCCTGTACCACAGGTTCCTCCTAAGTACAATAGAGACAAGCGGCTACCTCATAGGGTCATGGTGAAAATGTCTGCCACAAATTTAGCAACATGTGCGTTCCAGTTTGCAAGCTGCTGGAATGCACTGCACCAGAAACAGAATGACTTTCAAAAAGAGGACTTTATTAAGTTGCTAGTTTGCAGTTCTAATCTTACAAAAATGTCCAGAGTAAAGCAAGGCTATAAAAAATGTCCAATCTAAGGCATCAGGGAAAGATACCTTGGTTCAAGAAGGCTTGAACCTTCTCTCTTGAGAGAGAATCCTTCAGGATTTCTCTCTCAACTGGAAAGGCATGTGGGGAATATGGTGACGTCTGCTAGCTTTCTCTCCAGGCTTCTTGCTTCATGAAGCTCCCCTGGAGGCGTATTCCTTTTTCATCTCCAAAAGGTTTCTGGCTACATGGGCTCTAGTGATTCTCATGGCTCTTGGGACTCTGAAGCTTTTTCCAAAATGTTCCCTCTTTTAAAGGAGTCCAATAAACTAATCAAGACCCATCTAGAATGAGTGGAGTCACATCTCCCTCTAATCAAAGGTTAATACTCACAATTTATATGTCACATCTTTGTGGAGACAATCTAATCAAGTCTCCAGCCTACAGTACTATGCTGAATAGGGATTAAAAGAAACAGTTGCCTCCAGAAGATGGGTCAGGATTAAAACATGGCTTTTCTAGAATACATAATCCTTTCAAACCGGCACAATGTGTTTTTTATATTACTCTTAATATTTGCATTAATATAACAAAGGTAACTGCAAAGGAGTTTAGCCAGACTGCAAAGTCCTCTCAAGACTGTTCTCACTTCAGATACCAGCTGCAATTTTGGAGGTCACCATAACTATCCTCAGTTTCAATAATTCTCTAGAACTACCAGAACACAGAGAAGTACTATACTTTTAATTATAGTTTTATTATAGTAAAAACATACAAATTAAAATAAGCCTAGGAAAGAGATGCATAGGGTACATTTTTGGAGGGGTTGAAACATGGAGCTTCAAGTTGTACCCTCCTCATGGAGTTCTAGACAGTGTCACCTTCTTTGGACTGCAATGTATGACAGTACCCACAGAGTGTCACCAATCAGGGAAGTTCACATGAATGCTGGTGCACAGAATTTTTATTGAGGCTTCATTAGGTAGGCACAATTGGTTGCTTCATTGCCCAAGTGGTTAAACTCAATCTCCAGCATTCCCATCTGTGGAGGTTGGGCTGATACCACATGGCACAAAGCCTCTAAATCTCATTTGAACTTTTTCATAGTCTCCTTACTTTTACTTTTCTCCCCTAAGTCCAGCAGGCTGTGTATAAATTGATCTTGGGCAGCAGGATGGACAAGAAAGAGCTCTGTGCTTCTCCTCTAACTGCCTGAGTGGTCTTTCTGTTGTGGCTATTCCCCACTGGAAGAATGTCAGATGTGGCCAGCCCCACTCAGTCATATTGTTAGCATAAACTCTCAGGGGTGAGCCGCAGCTCCACCATGAAAAACAAAGGCATTCCTGTTGCTAGAGTAATTCCAAATATTTATGGGTCACCTCCCAGGGGCAGAAGACAATGGCTGGACTTTTCTTTGGGCACCAAATTCCTTACTATTCAGCAACATTTTCTCTATTACCCTTTGTTGATATAATAAATGTAATATTATTATAAAGAATCAGGAAACTTTTTCAATGTTGGAGTTTATATAAGCTTTATTTAAACCAGAGGTTTTCAAAGATACGAAGACAAATTTTACTTTTCTATATAATTTTATTTATTTATTTGTGTCTTTATTTTCTTACTCATCTGCCAATACAATGGATAAAGGGAATGTCCGTCACAAGGTTTTCACAAATATGTGGTCACATAGTATATGCTATATAGTTTATACAATCATCATCCTGAATCATGGCTACTGGATAACAGTTCAACAGTTTCAAGTATTTCTTTCTAGCTTTTCTAATACTCTAGAAACTAAAAAGGAATATTTATATAATGCATAAGGATAACCTCCAGAATGACCTCTCAACTCTATTTGAAATCTCTTAGCCACTAAAATTTTATCTTGTTTCCTTTCTTTTCCCCTCTTTGGTGAAGAAGGTTTTCTCAATCCCATGTTGCCTGGGAGAGCCACACCTCTGGGAGCCATAGCTCATGTAGGAGGAGGGGAGTAGTGAGCTTATTTGCAGAGTTTGGCTTAAAGGAGAGGCCGCATCTAAGCAACAAAAGAGGTTCTCTGGGAGTGACACATAGGCAAAATTGTAAGTAGGCTTAGCTTCTCCTTTGCAGGAATAAATTTCATAAGGGCAAGCCCCAAGATCAAGGGCTTTGTTTATTAAATTGGGAGTCCCTAATGCTCGTGAGAATAGCAGGAATTCCCTATGTGGGTAAGTTTAATATTTCCACATTTTTTCCAAACCCCTCAAAGGGGCTTTGCAAATACCTTTTTATTTCCTGCCCAAGTAACTCAGGGTTGTATTGGAGAAAATGAGAAACACTTCACAAATTTGCATGTCATCTTTGTTTAAGGACCATGCTAATCTTCTCTGTATTGTTCCAATTTCAGTATATGTGCTGTCGAAGCCAGCACCTTTTCTATATAATTTTTAATTTATTTCAGTGTACTTGAACAAATATAAATAGCATCTAAAGTCCATAATTTCATGGATTTGTTTGGGATAGGCCCAAGGCCTGTGAACAGAAAAATAAGACTGAATATTCATGAGGCACTGGAAAGTTTTCTTTGGAGAATTTCAGAGATGAGATGTCTTGATTTGAATTTATGGCTCCCTAAATACTTAGAGATCTTGAAACTCAAAGTGCAGCAGAGACACCAATTTTCATTGAATTGTAATGAGATTATAGATAAGGATTGGTATTTTAAAGCAATTTGAAAGGCACTTTGAGAAGAAAAATGTCGACTTTGTAATCTTGGTGTTTTTCTTGGGCAGTGTTTCAATGACAATGAACAGTGATACATTTTCCAAGCCCAGTTCTTGGTTGAATTAACGGCAAAATGTCATTTAAATAGAATACCCTTTGTTGTTGCTAGAAGCCTGAGTAGAAATTTCCATTTTCAAAGAGGAGAATAATGCAGATGTAACTGACTAGTTGGCAGAGGAGCACTTCACTGCTATCTAAATTTACTCCTTGCCTTCTGCTCATTTCCAAGATAATGGCCCAGTTTGGGAATTGCTAATTATATGCTGGAGGAAGAGCCACTGTTGGGAATTAAATTAACGACCCCATAAAAGACATGTTCAAAATTTAATCCAAGTCTTTGTGGGTCCGAGTCCATTTGTGGATAAAATCTTTTGCAGATGTTATTAGTTAAGGTATGACCATACTCAGTCAGGGTGAGTCTTAATCTGTATGACTGTAAGCCTTATCAAGAGAAAAAATTCAGACACAGTTAGGGAAAGCATGAGGAAGAAGCCAGGGAAGAGAGATCGCTATGTGACAGAAGATGGCCATGAACAGAATGCTTCCTTGCAGACATCTTGATTTTGGACTTCTAGCCTTTAAAACCATGTGATAATAAATGCTTGTTTCTCAAGCCAACCCACTGTGTAGCACTTGTCATAGCAGCTCTAGCAAACTGAGACAGATGCCAAGAAAACATCTGTAGTTGTCTCTTATTCGAAATTCTGCCATAAATGCTGAGAGAATGAGGTTGTGAGGGAACCTGGATTCTATTTTCAGTTATTTCCCTTTCTATTTGTCTATCCTTGGGTGACCTGTATGTTTTAGATTCCTTGGCTGCTCAAGCAAATACAAAGGGTTGGTTTAAATTTATTATCTTATGGTTTTGAGGCTGCTAAAATGTCCATATCAATGCATCATCAAAGCCATATTTTCTTCCTAGAGACTGACATTCCTGGACTTGCTGCCAGCCATGCTTTGCCTTGGGCTTCTCTATCACACAGCAGGCTGTTCCTTATTGTCAAGGCTCCATTGATGCTCAGCATCTGCTTTCTCTGTGGTTTTCTGTTTGTGTGTCTGAATTTCATTTTGCTCACACAGAACCCAGGTAATAAGATCAAGACCCATCCTGGACCACAAACTGAAATAACCTCCCTAAAAGATCTTACTTACAAGTAAGATCTTTACAATGGGTTCATAACCCACAGGAATGGATTAAGTTTAAAACCATGTTTTTTCTGGAGTGCATAAAGCTCCAAACTACCACATTGTATTTCTCAGCTTTCATTGTGTAAGTAAGGGAGTAAAGCTAGAACAGAATTCAGAGGTCATTGGCTGACTTTCCTAAGGGCCAGTTTAAAAGTCAGAAATTTTGTCATCTACCTGGCAAAATGTTTTAAATATGTGGAAATATCACATAAAATGTCTGGAATTTCTGCTTCTGTTTGAAACTTGCAAGATCCCATGACTTTGGCCCCATATTTCCAACATGGCAAAATCCCACTGGAGCTGAGCAGCTGTTGCTACTTTAGATGTGGGTTCCTCTAGTCCTCAGTTTTCCATTGTCTTACGTCCAGCTGACCAGATTCACTTACACTATCTGCCTGGTGTCTTTGGGCATGTGTGTTGTGTTTGTAACTTCCTGCATCTCTTTTGGTTACTGAAATATCTTCACTTCTATCTTGTCTGCTTTCAGAAGAAACTGATCTTGACAAATAAGTAGTTCCCGGATAAATAAAGGGATTGTAGCATCTTTTCAGAATTTCCATGCATACAATATTTATCTTCATAACTGTAACTCTGAACTTTAAGATAAGTTCACTCAGGTATCATTTTTTTCTTTAAATCTAGAATTCACAACAAATTTATAACAAAATTATAAAATGCATAAACTGGGGAAACTTTGTAGATTATTGTTTCAGTAGATAATCTGCACTAAAGTTAATAAAATAATTGTGTAAGGACATTTTAATGGTTAAATTCATGTGTCAACTTGGACAGGATGTGGTGTTCAGTTGTTTGGTCAAGCAAGGACTGGTCTGTTTGTTACTGGCATATTTCCTGGATTTCAATCATTAGCTGATTGCATCTATGTCTGATTATATCTTTAACCAATAATGTGGAATGGATAAGAGACTCCTCATTGATGAAGGCAGTCAGTTGAAGTCTTAAAGGTAGAACTGAGGACTTCAACAGTTAGAAAGAAGACTACATAGAGAGCTTATTTATATATTGTATATCATATATTATATGTCCTGTTGGTTCTGTTTCCTTGGAGAACCCTGACTAAAATAGACCTTAAGTCCATTTATGACGGTATTTATCTAAAAGTGAAGTACTAGGTTTGTAAGACAATATTTTCCAGATCACTATTCTGAGCCAAATACATACTTGCTCTTGCTATGTGGATTTCACATTTTTTGAACATAACTTTTCACAATGTCTTTGAGCAATGGCAAGGCTTGGTAAGGATATTCTTTTCAAAGCAGTTTAATCAGAAGAAATGAGACAAATCAAGTCTCTTCTGTCTTCTAATTGTTAGTATTCTTTGTTCCTCATCCTTCAACTAACTCCTTCCCAACCTGTTATTATTTTGGGTTTCTATCCTAAATGTCACTGAAACTGGTCTTGCTAATGTTCTCTGTACGTTAATTGATATTTTCCAGTCCTTGTTTTGCTTGAACTTTCTACAGCATTTACACTTTGTTGATGACGCCATCTTGTTTGGATTTCATGACGCTGAAAGCCTTCATGTTCTTTGCTTTTGATCTAATTATCTGCCTGCTTCTTCCCACTCTCATCCATGGGCTCTGTTCAACCCTTATGGTATTTTTCCACAGGGGTTCTGTTCTAGGCTGATTATGAAGAAGCACTTTATGCTCAAAGTTACCAGTGATATTAACATTTCATTTTTAGTCACCAGTTCAGACCTTTCTTCTCACCTTGAGTTCAGCATACCCAAAAGCCTACTGGTTATATCTACCTAGATGTCCCTGACGTATCTGAAAGTCAGTGCATCCCAAAATGGATTTAACATCCATTTTCCTTTAGCAAAAACCTACTCTTTTCCTAGGCTTTCACATTCCAGCAGACAGTACCACCTTCCACCTTATATCCATGAGTTGAATCTTGGGTCTCATTTGTGATTTCTCTTGCTTCTTGTTCTTTCCTCACTTTGCATAGACCACTGAGTCTTCTTTAGGCTCATATCTTAAACACTCACCACTTATCATCATCAAAACTCCCAATATCAATTCCCATTAAATCAACTCCATTACAGAGCCCCTAGCCTAAGTGCTTTCTCCAGGGGCCTCCAAACTCTTCCTCGTGCTGTGTTCACTGGGTTCTTGCTTTAGTACAAATTTGATCACAGCTCTCCCCTGCTTAAAATTCTTGAGTGAATGTTCATGGTTCTTGGGGTAATGCCCAAGAGTCTTTAATAAGACTCTGCATGATTTAGCTCCTCCTCACGCTTCAACTCCATTGCCAACTATCCCTTGTCTCTTTCCCCACCCCAGCACCCATATCACCACACAGCTTTCACTCTAGCCATTCCAGCTGCAGTTTATTCACTTCAAACTGCTGTGTCCTCTCAGTTCTCTGGCACTTCCCTTATTCTCTTCTCTCTTGTCTTGATTATTCCCACTGAAACTCCCCTTTATCTAACTACTTCCCATTCATTCTATTGGTTTTAACTTAAACATTGCTTACCTTGGGATACCTTTTCTAGGCAGTGCATTTTCTCAGTGTTCTTCTGCATATCCTGTCTTACAATACTTATCAAATTGTATAATGCTCCCGTTGCCTTCTTTATACTCAACATTTCAGTAAAACATTCTGCTAATAATAAATTGAACTACTGCTATAAACATGCATTGAATTCTTCTTTAGTGTGAGGCACTATTCAAAGGGTCTCACAGGTGAGGATTAAATGAGTTACTGTAACAACTCTCTGTGGTAGGTGCTATAATACCACTGTGTGGGGGAAACAGGAGCAGAGAGGTTAGTCAATTGCCCAGATCTCACACCTGGAAGAAGTCATGCCAGTAACCACCAGAATTCAATCCAGGGCAGCTGGACCTCTGGACCCACACTTTTAACTTGTGAGGGCAGGGACCCCATCTTCCATGCTGCCATGTCTTCAGAATTTGGCTTAACTCCTGGCATGTGGTAGATACTCAACTAATAGCTGATTTTTTTTTTTTGAATGAACAAACTGTTTTTATTAATCAGAACATGAAATTGACATGACATCCTATTAGAACAAGAATAAATAATGCTATCACATTTCTCCTATCCTTTTCAGATGAAAATATTATATGTTAGAGCTCTTATTGATTTTATGTACTTATTTCAATTAAAGCATTTTGTTTTTCATAAAGAAGTAAATGGCAATTAACATATATCTTCAAACTGTGCTAAGTAGTTTGAAAGGCAACTATAAAATCTCTAATGATAACAACTGGCAGGATTAGGACTGTTTTGTTAAGTATTAACAAATGTTACTCTCTCTCTTAGCTATTATATCAATGTGCCTTATTCACTGGAAAGGGAACTGCATGCAGTCGGTGCCATGATGAATAGCAAGTACCTTTTTAAGTAATAGATACTTGACTGATCAAGATTGAAGTGACTTTTCATTTCAGTTTTGCTGTCTTTTGGAGCAGAAGCAAATACCTTTGTCTTGTGAACACAGAGAGGCAAGTATTGTGAAATATAGCTGTTGTCATTTTCAGACAACTAAATCAAGAATTAAATGGGGCAATGGATTATTTTTAGGAATAATCCTTTGAATTTTTAAAATAACAAGGTTTCTGAGTAAGCTCTCAAAATTTGCTTTTCATTTTGGTCTATGACCTGATCAACCTGACACATTTGATCTGTGTTTTAGTAATTTCTTCTATCTACTACACTTTGGTTTTAATAAGAGTTGCAGTTTCAGACAATTCCTACATACAATAAATTTTTACATAAGCTTGTGTGTCACTGAACAGAAATTTTTTTTTTTGCATTTTTTTTCACTTATGTGCCTGTGGAAGATAATTTGAGCATACACATAATGTGTGTCTATATATATATATTTTTTTACGTTTTTAAGTTTCATTTACCATTAGAATAAAACTAGACTATCGGGACAACTCTGTGAGGATGGGGTAAACAGTGAGAAACTCTTCTCTAAGTTGAGGAAGGCGAGTGCAGTTCACTGAAGTATGTGAAGAGGCTGTAGTAAGTCCTCTCATCATCTGTCAGTCCTGCGTGGCCAGGTCTCACCACTGCAGCTGCAAGCACATCCACTTGCCCTGACCTCTAGACTAACGTCCGTCAGAAACAGGATGCTGTTGGTTGAGCACCCAAAGCTGTCTGTAATCTTTCAGTAACTCTCACTCTCCACTTTGTCCAATCTTGGTATCAAAGTGACCATCAACAAGCTCAGAATATCTCCCCCTGTAGAATGCCCAAATGATAGTTTCTTTGCCTCTACACTCCCTGAATTATAGATAGGTACCTTCATTCCAGCCTCTCTCCGTTTCTTGACTGCTGACACTACATCTTCAAAGAAACTCTGCTTTCCTGCGCCCAGCTGTGAATGCCACCCTCCACACGTGGCCCTGCAGCGGCTCCCACGCTGTGGTCTTTCAGCCCAGAGACCCCTGCCTGCACACATTATCTCCCACAGTGTGGCTCATCTGTTACAGGTCATCCACTCCATTTCCAGAAACTGCAGGGATCAGAACAGCCCATCCAGGTGAGGACCCTCTTCAGCCTGTTTCCTCCAAAGACTGATGTCCTGCCAGCACTCCTCTTCTTCCCAATGTGTCTGCAGACACTCCTCAATGTTTTCATTGATGTAAGGAAGTAAAAGGTCATTTCATATTTAACAGGATCGCAGTGACCTTGGCGGGCACCAAAAGCCCAACCATTTCCCCACCGGATGCTGCTTCAGTAGTGACCTAGTGGGAGGGAGGGTAGAGGGTGACGGCGGTGGCGGATGCTCCCCCAGAACCAGCCTGAGCTTCTGACAGCCCAGCAAGGACTTCAGAGCCCACAACGGCATGTGGAGAGGAGGCCACCTCTGTGGACCTGCTAATAGCTGTTTTAGAAAGAATAAGTGAGTGATATGTCTGGGCAGTATGCTAAAGTCATCAGAGTTTACATTCAAGTGAAGAAATTGCCTCACGCCATGCTGCCTGGCTGATAGGTAAATTTTTCTCAAGTTCCAGCTACTACCGTTTGTTCCTGCTTCCTCTCCCAGCATATTTGCCCAGTAGGTGACCAGGAAACTCCAATTGCCCATTGACAGTATTGTTCCTACCGAAGTGTGTTTTTGATTGCAAATCAATGAAACCAATTTTGATTGATTGACTTGAATGGATATTTTTTGTAAGTCCGTTGAATAGGGCATAAATCAATGGGAAGGGAGGTTTGAACAGTACTAAGTAGTGATCATATATTCATTCACCTAGAACATGTTTATTAAGTAGGTACTACGTGCTAAGCACTAACTCTAGGCATGCCGTGGAAAGGAAAGATGATGTCACTGCTCTCACAGAACTAATGCTCCATTGTTAACTCACTAGCAATCAGAATCCAAACAGGCTCCTGAGAATACCCAGTCAAACCTCCCTTGGTTGGAGTGCCGGGACTTCTAAAATTTAGAAGACTGATGGAGCAAAGTACAATTCATTATTTTTCATTTAAGAAGATTGAAAGACCAGTTATTTGTTTTAGTTTGACAAAGAATTTACAAAGCTTCTGTTTAGCTTCTTTGCCTCAAGGGATCTAGGATGATGTCTTCTCATTGGGCTGGGAGCCGTTTTAGCAGAGGGTCCTAAAGCTGAGTGAGCTAGCCACAGAGTGTTTGCTTGGTGTGCTGGAACATGGCATTGTCTTGTCCAAGAAAGCAGAATATCTAAAGAGAGTGTTTTCCAGTGCTCTCCTAGGAAGGCTGGAAGAGGGAGGTAGTGGCCATGGGCCCAGCTTACTTTTCAGTTATGGATCTCTGCAGATAGGCTCACTGCTTAGTTGGGCCAAAGGCAGACGTAAGGGACCGACAGAATCATAGAAATGCATGATTGTTGGAGAGCAGGTTCCCAGAACCCAGCAGTACTAGCCAGGCATATTCATTGGCAGCTGATCTCATGGCTGTCCCTATATAGCTGGGTACATCACTACTCTCCCAAGCTGAAGTCCAAGTTAGCTTTTACATCCGAAACTGGTCCACTATTCATGCCTGTCTCCTCGACATCACTATGCAGCTTTAGTCACATCACTATGCAGCTTTAATTTTCATCTTGGTTCTTTTGCCTACTTTGATGGAACTGTATCACAAAACTTTAATAACTGAAACTGCTATTATTTTTCCTAGTTGATATCATTGATGGCTTCTGGTCCGAATTCCAGTCATCATTCTTACCATAGTAAGCTTCAGTGTCCACATCTATCAAATTCTAAGGCAAAGAAAAGAAAAACAGCTTTCTCTTTGGCTCTTGAGAAGATTGAAGTTAAATGTGCATAAAAGCATTTGTAAATTACAAATTGCTCTTTGAATATTCATGTTGTGGTTATTACTACTATTTTTAATCACTGTAATGGAGATGATGCTGAGAATCCTCAAATATGACTAAAAGAAGTTGTTTAAATAGGTGAAAAAATTTTAAAAACTAGTTTTCTTACCCGTGATGTGGATGTGGTGATATCTATTGTGGGGCTTCTGTGTGAGGATTAAATGAGTATTAGGTAAGACTGTCCATAAATTTCTACTCCCATTTTGGTTCTATCAGTTTTTAGCTGTGGTTCTAGAAAAGTTACCCAGGCTTTTCTGAGCCTCCACTCCCTCATTTTAAAAAGGAGCAACACATACCCTTTTCTTCACTATCGAAAGTACTAAATAAAATGATTTATAGATGTATCTCAGCTATATTAAGATTTTGCTATATGTGAATTATGGTTTTCTGTGTGCATGTGTATATGTGTGTGTGTGTGTTTTAATTAGGGAAAAACATTTCCAAAGTTTTCTTATTGTGCAAGGGGGAAAGGGTGTGGACATATAATCTCATTTATCTCCTCACCAAATTGATGAATGACCTGTTCCAAGGAAGTTGATTATAGAAAAGAAAAACAACTCTGGGCATAATTAATGGATTCTTTCTATGATGGGCAAACAATTAGATGAGACATAAATCTGCCAGGTTGCTATTGTTCCAATCCTCCTGTTGAATTCTTCCTATTTAAGTGACCAAGTATCTTCGTAGCCTAAGAAGTCTGTGGTTTCAGCAAGACCTCTCAAGTGGCCAGAACCAGCCCTCAGTTCTAGCATTTTCCTTTAGGTGGTTGTTGACACCTTTATTGACTTATAAATAAGTCCAGGGCAGTTCAATGACCATGTTTCCTCTGTAAACTTCAAACAGTATAGAAATCCCCAGGTTTCTAAAGAAACTTCCCTCCCTATAATACGGTCCCATTCAATTTCCTATAGCTATTTTATAAAGGGACGTCTCTAAGAACATACATCTTATTCATTTGTTTCTTTCCCTGTGTGTTTTCATAACCACCCTGTTCTTAAACACCCAAATATAACAACAGTTTTGCTGTCTAATAAGTGCTCCCTCTCAGGTTTCATGTAATTTGTTTCTATAAGAGTGACAGGATTCATGATTTTTTTAAAAAAAATGAAATAATTTCAGTTTAAGAGAAAGACTGCATTGTTTTTTCTGAACCATCTGAAAATAAGCTGCACACATGACATTCCAGTATGTCTGTATCCTTCACTGGAAATTTCCTATGCACAAGGACAGCCATAGAGCAACCACAGAGTAACCGGCCAGTATCAGGAAATCCATGTTGCTGCATAACCACCATCTAAATCAGTTTCCACTTAGGTTTTGCCAAATGTCCTAATCATGACCTTTATAGCAGGGGATCTGATACAGGGTCTATGTTGCACTTAGTTGTCAAGTTCTGTAAGTTCCTTCAATCTGGAGCAGTTCTTCAGTCTTTCCTTGAAACTTTTAAAGAGCATGGAATAGTCACTTTGGAGAAAGAACCTCCAATTAAGTTTGTATGATTTTTTGCTCATGATCAAATTCAGGTTTCATGTGTTTCACAGAAAAACCACAGAAGAGAAGCTGTTTTCATCTCCTTATGTCTTATCAGGTGGTTCATGACATCAGTTTGGCCCATTAATGAAGGTGTTAACTCTTAAAGGTGTCAGCCAGAATTCTTTACTATGAAGTTAACTTTTCTCCCTTGTATTTAATGAGTGTTTGGTGTGGAAAATACTTTGAGACTACATAAATACACTGTAACCCAGCAACTTTCTCCACCTACCTTCAGCATTCATTTCTACAGTAGTTGCCATTCTGCTCTGAGCTAGGCCTGACTTTTTCCCTGTTTTATTTATGTATCTATATTTTTATATCAGCATGCACTCATGGCTTCCTATTTTGCTTTCAATGGGTTATAAGCCATTGTTGTCATTTATTTTGCTGCTCAAGTCATCCCAGATTCAGCCAATGTATATCATTTGATATTCACTTCCATGTCCATTTTACATGTTCCCATCATTCTTTGAACATTCCTTACATTCTGGCACAAGAGGTTATAGGTTCTTTGTGAATTTTCCAAGTCCCAGTCCTGGTATTAGCCATTTTTTTAAGAAATGATTTTTTTTTAAGTGAAAATTTTATTTAGAAACAAAGATCTAGGCACAAGGTGTGCTTACTGCTATTGGGATGTCATTGCTCTGAGGCCCTCATTGTAGACAGAACTAAGGAATATTTGCATACATGTGTGAATACCCACAACTGCATATATATATGTGTGTGTGTGTGTGTGTGTTCCTATATGTCTGTCTAATTTATCAAAAAGCATAAATTGCTGGTTCCTCAATTCCAGTTCAACACCACAGTGTTCTTCCCAGTTATTTCACATTCCATATTTGAAACTTCCTTCTCCAAGAGTGAGAAACCTGCCTTCCGTTGTGTTGGTCAGACTTCCTTCTTGGAACCAAGTTTTCTGGGATATCCCCTCTCTGAACTTCCTTGTACAGGTTTCAGCCCTGAAGACTTTTGGAAGGAAAGAATGAAGGAAGGCCATAGGCAGGCTAGCCGATTTCTACTTCATTATATGTTGGTACTTTGAAGCAATGAATTATATGGATTGGACTTTATATATGTACTTCTGGCTTAAGGGACTTGTCTCTTTTTACTTCTATACTGTGATTTGTGGAGAGGTGCCTTAAAGTATCTAAAGTATATTCCTTTTTTTGAATTATATAATTTGAAATGTGACACCTGTGAGAGGGGCTACCTTTAAATAGGATGTGATTTCTTTATGTCACAGGACTTATAATATCACAGCCTCCCTTTTGAAATATTCAATGACTTCTAACAATAGTAGTTTTCAAACTTTTAGTTTTAATTTATTTTATTTTAGAAGCAGATACGCTTTAGCAAATAAAATCATAGGTGGAGAACTAATTAAAATATATTTTATGATTTTATTTGCCTCTTCCCTATAGCAAAGTAGCTTTTTAAAGCATTATGTGAGAACCACATAATTGAGGGGACTTTTTGCTTTTCAGTTGGTTTTCACACAGAATTTATTTAATCTTAAACTTTGATTCATGATACACTTTTATTATTAGTCTATTTATTATTTACTCTCTTAATTATTAGTTATTTAATATTTAAATCAATCATCCCAAACAAAAGCTAGAATCTTAACCTATGTTAAGTATGCTCTCCCACCCACTACATCCCCTTTCTGTCTTCCAACCAATAGTGGGTTGTGCTCGTTATCCTTTGCTTTATCTTTTATTTTCAATGCCTCTATAAGTATAAGTACTCTATAAATAGCTCTATAAAGTATACTTTTATTTTAACTGTCTTTAACTTTATAGAAACTATAACCACTTAATGTTTTCTCAGAATGTTTTGGTGCTAAGAAACATCCAGCTTATCCTATACCCTTATAACCCATTCATTTGACTGCTGTATAATATTCCACTGAGCAAACAGACCACAATGTATTCTCTCACTGATGGGCATTTGGCCTATTTCTAGCTTTTTTTCTGATGTGGATGTTGCTGTTAGAACCATTTTGTGTGTGTCTCTTCCTGAAAGTGTGCAAGCACATCTAGGGTATTGATCTTAATGTTATACCATATGAGAGTCGTCTTCTTGTTATGGGCTTCCTCAACCTCAGCACTTCTCACTTACAGGTCAAATAATTCTTTGTTGTGGGGGATGTCCTGTGCTGGGTAGGATGCTTAGCATCCTTGGACTCTACCCCCTAGTTTCAAGTAGCACTTTCCCACCCTGATCATGATCATCAAAACTATCTCCAGACATTGCCAAATGTCCCCTTGGGGAGCAGCATCACCCCAGTTGAGAATCACTGCTATAAAAACTCATGCCAAAGGGATTTTTCAAAGTGGCTGTACCACTTAATATACTTGATATACTTGACACAAGAGATCCTGTGACACCATGTCCTCTACAATGCTTGGTTTTACTAGACTTCTAAATTTTGCTAATATTCTTTAGCATGGAAACTTGACCACTAATATCTTTCTATCTTCATTTCAAGCTTTTGCCCTAATCCTTCAGACCAGATGACCTCTAAGCCACATCACCCCTTATAACTCTCATGTTACATCTGTGTGCACAATGTGAACTAAAAAGAGAACACTGGCTTAATGTGCATATGAACCCTTTCTTTAGGAAACAAGAGAACAAAGAAGTCCTAGATATTCATCATTTACTCAATTTAAATTGTTACTTCCAAATAGCTAGAAAAACAACTCATTTCTATCATTAGCTCCTCTTCCCAGCCCTTTAAGTTAAAGTTAGATGAGAATTAAGTAGCTAACTTTAAAGCAATTCAGTTTTTTTAAAAGAAATCCTACTGTAATGATGTAATAAAAAGTAAGAGAGGATGTATTTGAAATTCATTGAAGCATAAAACTAAATTAAGTAGATAAGTGCCTATTTTTCCTTTGAACCTACCTAAAGACTGCTGTTTAAGGTGTTAATTCTAAAACAAAAGGTCATCAGAGTCCTGAAATAAACAGCATATGTTCAGAGTTAAAAGGAAGTCCTGATTTAAGCAAATTTAAATAATTTGGAATGCTCAAAGAAGAAATAAATATGCTCTTTCCCACAGCTTCTGAGAAGTGAGATGAATGCCTTAGAGTGCTAAATCAAGTGTGTTGATATTCTCTATCCATTAATGTTAACTTGAATGTAATTTAATACTTCTTCCCTCATAAAATAAATCTCCCCATAAGCTTATTTACTCACCAATATTGACTCCAAAATCACTTCTTAAAAAAATTAATAAATATACCAGGAAGCTGTCTATTATAATTTATGGAGGGAAAAAAAGCATTCTGTGAGGAAAACATAATGGAATATTGCGTTCTGTGAACCAACCTGTTTTCTAACCTTTGCTCTGGTGTCTCATTAACCAGAGTTCTTCTTTACTTCACATCACTTATTATGGATTGGTGCATTTCCCCAAACCCGGAGTTTCTGATCTCCAGAAGCTCTCCTATTTTAGGACAAAGCCAATACTTCACAATAAATTCTGTGAGTATTTAGGTTAAGGCTATTTTGTGAAAAGTGATGAGAGTGGTCAGGGTTTTTGCAGATAATAGAATTGACTTTGGGTGGTGTATTAGCTAGTGTTCTTTAGAGAAACAATCAACAGGAAATATCTATAAATACAAAACTTAGAAAACTGTCTCACATACCCATGGGAACACAGATTCCAAGGTCTGTAGGGCAGGCGACAAGCTGGCTACTCTGATGAAGGTCCTCAATGAACTCTCAGGAGAAGCTGGCTGGACAACCATAGGAAAGGAAGAGTCCAAAATCCGTAGGGTAGGCTGTGAAGCTGATGACTCAGATGAAGGGTCTGAATGCATGCCACAAGAGAGGCTTGCTGGCTGAAGCAGGGAGAAAAACTCTCTCTTCCTCCTTAAAAGCCTTCCAGTGATTAGATTAAATATCACTCATTGCAGAAGACATGCCCCTTGGCTGATTACAAAATGCAATCAGCTGTGGATGCAGCTGATGTGATCGTGATTTAAGTCCATGAAATGTCCTCATAGCAACAGACAGGCCAGCACTTGTCCAACCAGACTAAAGGGTACCACCACCTGGCCAAGTGGACACATGAAACTGACCATGACAGGTGGTTTAAGCAGAAAGAAATGCATCACAGAGTATCAGGTAGTTTATAGAATTTCCAGGAGGACCAGGAACCAACCTTAGATCTATATAACTAAGAACATGTGGCCAGGAGAAATGTAAAACCATGTCCTGGAATGCTCTCAGTGAAACCTCACTCTTTTCCTTCATGTTCCTTGGCACACTGCAGTTGGGGACTTCTGCCTGCACTGCCCCAGGAGGGCCATATACCTTCCCCACCAGGCTTTGCAGAAACTACCACGGGGTGCAATCTCTTTCTCTGTCCTGTGTTAAGAGAGCAAGAATTTATTTCCTACTTCTTTCTCAGGGGGCCAGAGGCATCCTGAGTTTTACCTTTTGATTTATATCAAACATTAAGTGACTGTTTCATCTTTTGTGAACCAGACTCATCATTCCTCCATTTTGGTCACAGAAGTCTTGATAAAAGCTTCGCACCCTGTCCCAGATCTGCCTTTACTTTGAGAAGGCCCTGGAACCGGCCCACTTGGTGGGGTGCATGTTGTCAGCCCCTTGTTTGTGATAACCTTGCCTCTGTGACAAACATGCCCTTTAACAACTGTGCCCTAAAAAAATCTGCCAGAGTGACCTTGGGGCCACTGGTTTTGCTGATATTTGGGGTCTGGGAGAAATTGTATGCTAAACCTACAGAAAAGGCCATTTTAAATTAAAATCCATGCTCTTGAGAAACAGACCTAAATGGACCTCATCTATAATTTTGTATCATTGGAGGTTTTCATGTCCTTGGAAGCTGTCTTTGGGACTTGAAACCTGAATTAATTTATTGTTGGTAAACTGTAAATTGACACGTGTTTCCCTGTAGTTGAGATACCTGTGTCTCTAAAGATGGATTTCTCTTCCTACTAAGGTCAAGCTTTTTTTGAATACAGATGACTGGGTGACCAGAGAATTGTTGTTGTCATCTCGTACCTCATCTGGGGATTGTGCCTTAAAGTCCAGTAGGTGTACAACTGCTCACATAATGGCTGGGACAGAGCGGTTAAAATAAAGGAATTGTGACACATCTATCATTGCTGACCATAATGTTCAACCTATAATGAAAACTGAAATTTTCCGTGGGCTATAGTGCATTTCAAATTTATTTCTCTAGGTTGGAGAATTGAGGGCTCATGAAGCAAAACAGGCTTTTACCTGTACTTCATGGGAAACTGACATTATATGTTAGAGAAAAGGAAACTGAGGTTCAGAGAGAGGAAGTGAGTTGTGTAAAGAGAAACCATGAATTAGTAATGGTGGAGCTGGGGTAAGTATCCAGTTACATCTTCATTTTTCCACACCGACACTTTCCAAAGTGTGGGACTCATACTACTGGTAATCCTGGAGATGGGTTTACGTGATTCCATTGGGAGTCTTTCTCATTTCAATTCTCTTTCAACCTACAACAAGGAGATGGTGATAGTTCAGTTTCTAACTTTATCTACACCTCTGTGAACATGGTAATCTTTTTGTAACAAATCGATGACGAGTGTCACTAAATTCTGCTTGATTTAATATCATAGCTTGGTTTCTATTAAGTTTATTTTCACAGTTCCCTCTCTGCATGACAAGTTATACTGTTTTTTTATTTGTAGTAGCTATGTAAAGGTACCTTTGTAAACAAAGTTTTAATATGAAGTGAGTTGGTTCAAAGAAAAATATTAAGTAAAAGGAAGAATTGATAGGAGGATATGGTAACAATTTGGTTTCCTCAGAATTGAAGTTGGGACACACAGGGCTATAATTTCATTGCTTTTCCAAGAGATTTCAGAAACATGCTGGCCATCAACTCATACCACTTTTTTTTTTCATATGTCCTAGAACTTTCTTATGCCACAGCCTAATTTCTTTCCTGTTAGTCCTAATTTCATTCACACTTGGTCTACTTTGCTTGGTCACCTTATGGCAACTCCCACTGTATAGTATAAGAATATGTAGGCAAAAACAACAACAACAAGCAAGCAAGCATGCAAGCAAGTGAAAAATATATAATGGTTTGGCCCTACTTAAAAAGTTGTTCATGCTCATTGGTACTTAGGGAAAAATGGAAAAATGAATTTTTGAAAAGAACTTTCTTCCCAGAATTTGCATTTTGGTAGCTTGAAGGCATGCCTCCCCTTAGCTGCATCCTGGGAGGATCACTCAACTGGAAAGGATGCCTCCATCCTGGACCTCTGCCTGGCCTCCTTAAAGCTTTCAGAATATGTGCCCAGCCCAGGGATGAGGGAGTATCTGTTTTGTATTTAGTAGGAAGGGCATGGTAAGTTAGCCTCTGTGATGGTGGGAGTGTCTGGGAACCGCTTCTTGTTAAACTCATGCAGCTACTGTTTTGGGAGCACTTACTGGTTGTCATGCTCTGCGGTGAGCCCTTTGCACTTATTTTGTCTAATCTTTTCGAAATTTCCATGAGACTTGTGTTCTTATTTTACAGCAGTGGAAATGAAGGATCCTCTTATTGTCATGTTTTTTCTTCTCCTAACTTTCCCAGGACCAAACCCTTAAACCTGGACCCTATCTGCAATTCCTAGATTCTATACTGGGAATTCATTCACCCCCCACCCCCACCCCATATCCAGACTCTCACCAGTTAACCAGCTTATAAAGCACCAACTATATGTCAGTAGCTGGGTAGATTGCTGGGGATACAGAGATAAGTCATGAAGCTAAAGATTTCATGACTCCCCACTGGTGTGAGACACACACGTGTAAACAGATTCGTTGTGATACCATTTGGGGACAGTGTGACAGAGGAAGTCATATTTGAACTTGATCTCGAAGACGGAAGAGAGAGAATCAGGTGAAGAGAAAAGGAGGAGCAGAAAAGGCACCAGCAGATACTGACTTCCTCATGTCCAACAGGCTTCTGCTCTAACCGGAATGATAGCAGCAGCCGGTTTTTGAATGCCCACTTCTTGGATGGCCTGACACTTGGTGTGTCACATCCTTTGCATCATTTATGATTAGTAACTTAGGAGTAGCTATTAGCTTGCTCAACTTGTGGAGGAAGACCTTGCGGTTTGGATATGGTGAGTCAAAGGTGTCATTTCAGAAAGGAGACATATGCCAGTAGATAATTGCTGAGAGAAATGAAGGAGTGTAGCTTCTGGAACACAATGTGAATATGCATAGTGAAGCTGGACCCTGCCTCTCTGGAAAGGAATGGTATGATTAATTAGCAAGGGTTTGGGAAGTGATGAGCAGTGTAGGAATGCTGTGTAGTCCATGAGAAAAAGGGCAACGTGCAGGGTACATAGAAGAGCCACAAGGAACAAAGTCTCCATGAGAAGTTAGTAAAAGAACTGAAACTCCTTTGAGATGCCATTTTATTCAAGTCTTTTCCATTTAATACCCACATTACTGTTAACCCACCAGCAAATCCCCTTGCCTCCAGTCCCCTTCCTCTTCAATGCATCCTGCACATGTCCACCAGACTATTCTTCTACAAGTATTTCTCTGACCATTTTACTTCCCAATGACAATAATCTGGAGCTTACATGTTTTCTAATGCAAATACTTGGCCATCTTCTCTTTTGTCATTAAATATAGTTCTCCAATAAGTCATCTACAAATTTCCTCCCAATCACCATAGAAACACAAAGTTAAGTCTTTTAAAAATTACATACATTTCTTATTTTGTAAGAAAAGTTTTTGGTTGTACTTTGCCTTAATTTTGCTAGACATTATAACCGGTGATTGAATGTCTAATCACTTTATAATTTCCCAAAGATGATTCCTGTGATACTGGCAAAGATAGTGAATTCGTTTCCATACATTAGAAAGAAACAATAAGAACTTCCTTCTGATTAGTATATGCTTCATCCATGTAATGAGCTGCCCACCACCTCTGCCTGATACAGGGCAAGTAAATATACCTAATTCAGTGCAATAATAAGGAACAAGTTTGGCCTCAGTTTAAAGTCACATTTTCAGAGCTTTCTCAGTAATGAATGTGCTATTCTAAATTCCATCCATCTACCTTCTTTCTCTTAATTCTCAAGTGGTCCCTACTGTGGCCATTGTTTGTTTCTCCTCAGATCCATTTTTGGATTACTCCCCTCCCTTTCTTCTAAGGATTCTGACCATTCAAGCTGTATTTTCAACTTTATTCCAATTGGCTTCTGGCTGACTCAGCAATTGAAAGGTAGACTACCAGTGAGCAGGAGGAAGGGAGAAGCCAGGTATTTCCCCCCTTCTCTCGCTTCTTAGGGCAGCTCTTCTAGCAATGACTGCTATAGACACATTTGTTTCCAGCTCCCACCAGCCGACTGCTCCCTTTGGGAGTCGTGACTTCCAGAAAGTGCCAGTGTAATTTCTGTTCCCGCTGGAGGCACCCAGTGCTGGGCTTCTTTAACATGCCCTCTTCCTCTTGTCCCTCCAGTCCTAGGTGTTCTAGAAGCTTCTTTATATTGCTGCTCCTTCCCATGTTGTCCTTTCCACTTTTCTAAATGTCATTGTGATGGATTCCTCATATTAAATCCACTCTACTGCTTTACCTAGCCTGAGTTTTGTTTTCCTGCCTTGACTCTGACAGATACTGTTCTAAACTCAGGAGGGAAAAAAAAGGAGACACTGAACATTTTATTGGCCATCTGAAGCCCATTAATATCCAATCCAAAGTGCAGACCTTTCTGGCTGACATGGTATCATTGACGAAATGCAATTATAATCCAATTCTCATCCCCTACAAGTAGGCCTGGGAAAAAATGGATTAAATCAATAACTTAAAAAAGTGGAAATATAAAAACATTAAAAATGTTAGAGAATATTTATATAATCTTGATGGCAAGTTAATTATTCTTCAACTTATTTTACAGCTGAAGGAACTGAAGCTCAGTGGGGCTTGGTAATGTCTCTGAGAGGGGAAACCCCACTAGGATTTTAACTCCACGAAAGCAGGAACCTTGCTGGTCTTGCTTATTGCTGTGTCCCAGGGCTAGAAATTACCTATCATATGGCGGGTGTCCCAGGTCCTGGTGCCAGTGCACAGCAGAACAGAATTCAAATGCAATCCACCTAGCTGCCCGGCTTACCACGGATCAGTAGACACCTTCCCTGGACCCTGTGTTGCCAGTGCTGGGCACAGGGGAGATAGGAGGCGTTCAAGAGACAAAGAGTATAAGGACACGTGGATTGACCATGGTTAAACCAGACAGGAGTAGTTTCAGTGTGCTAGGAATTGGCATATCTGTAACGAGGTACAGATGCTCCCTGGATTACAGAGCTTTCAACATAGGCAAATGAGACTTTACTTAAATCATCCAAAAGGATATAATCGAGTTTTAGAGACATGAAGAATTTTTGTTACACTCTTTACAGAAAGCATACCAGAACACAGATGACTATCTTGAAATGAAGGCGTAAGTTTGGAGGTGCCAAACACAAGGTGTGCACTCTTTTTTTTGTCTCACATTGTTTCTATTGCTTCAGTTTGCTATTTCAGGGCTGCTGGTATCGTTTGCTCCTCTTCTTGAATTCTAATCATGACAGAAGAGCTGAAAAGAAAAAGGAACAGGGTAGTAGTAGTAGTTCGTGTGCACAAGTTGTGAGTTTGTACGTGTGTACATATGATCATGATTTGGCTCTTTAATAAGTTAAACTTCTTTGTCATTAAGAGCATGAAAGAAAATACAAGAGATTTTCCCTTTTAGGGTAAACAATGATGAAACGTCTTCCCTTTGCAATACTCATACTTGAGTGAGATTGTCTGGATCTGAGGAAGCCCATCCTCAGTTTTTAGTGTATCAAATCCCATCAAGCCCCCGAAGCCTTCTCCCCCTGCTGCTGCCTGTCCATCTCCCAGTGGGGCCGAGCACTTGGGACCTCTAACCCCCTGCTCCAGCATCTGTTTTGATGGCTCAAAGCCCAGGCTGTATTTGCTGCTAAATATTTTGAATGTCACCCCCAGGAGAAGTTTTATAAACAAGCAGAACTAAAGAGTAATTGTGTTGCAGACCTCAGCTTGGTCTCTAGTTGTGATTTGTTTTGCACTAACAGTAGTGATGAACTTAATGTTTTTTCCTTCACAAGGTGTAAAAAAGTGAGTGCCCAGAAATGCCAATGGATCCATTGTAATCTACCTTATGGTATTGCTGAAAGCAGGACACAGGACTTGTGTATCATCTAATGTTAGACAGCTGCTCCAGGTCACTGAGAGATATTCCAGTAGCTGATGGCATTCTGCATATCCTTGTTACCTGTCTACCTGCATCCGTGAGGTGTCATGGTAATGGAACTTCAGTGCTAGCTCTGAGACAGAAAGAAAAACCTAATTGTGTATCGCACTTGAGAAGGGAGGGCCATCTGTGATTTTTCTGGTAATAGTCCTTTGGTCTACTTTAATGTATAATTCATGACACTCCAAACCCTCTTTCATTTTCTATGCCGATTTGACTTTTTATATGTCTGCTGACATTTATTGGACAGTGTTCATTAGCGTCTTCCCTGCTGTGGTTGGTTGGAGTTTTATTCTTCTTTTGTGAATTAAATAACAGTGGGGGTGTAACTGTATATTCATTCTGATGTGTAGTGAGCATTTGTGGATCACAAGCCCCTGTGTAGTTCTGAAATGAATCCTGCAGTCGGCAATCTTTGTTCTGGACATTTAAAAGGATTGTTTTTGCCTCTTCACTATTCCTTCCCCAAAGAGCAGTGCATCCTTCTTCTAACAGCCCTTTGCTTTTCCTTCATGAGCACATTAGGCCTCTTTGGTGAGGGGTATATTTTAATGTGCCACCTAAATAAAAGCATAGAATCTGGGTCCTCAATGAAATTAGAGGCCCACCAAGTCCAGTTCTCCATATGATATTGCCTAGCTTTCCCCAATCCTGGGAGGGTATAAAGACTATAAAAATGACCAGTTGCAAATAGCTGAAAACTTATTATTGAATCACCTATGCATAATACATCATGCAGTTTGGTAATAATTTCTTATCCGTTCAACAAATGGTACATTTACAATTTACAGTTCAGTAAGAGGTGGAGGAGACCTTTGGTATAGATTGGTCACCAAACTATCTTGGCTGGATTTAGATTTCTATTTGACTCCCATCATTGCCAACCTGCTATTCCTCCACTGTTACATCACCCCATTCCTGGGTGTATCCAGATGTCAGATTATTTTTTAATGCAATTTTATTGAGATATATTATATATTCACATACCATATAATCATCCAAATTGTACAACCAGTGGTTTACAGTATCATCATATTAGCTGTGCAGTTGTTATCACAATAGATTTTTGAACATTTCATTATTTCATAAAAAGTAAAATAAAATAATAAAAGTAAAAAAGATCACTCAAAATATCCTGTACCTCTTTATTCCCCCATATTATTTGTTTGTTTTTTTTTTTTGTCTGTTCATACACTGGGTAAATGGAGTATCAGTCACAAGATTTTCACAATCCCATGATCCTACCTTAAAAGCTCTATCATCATTCAGTCATCTTTAGGAATCAAGGCTATTGGATGACAGTTCAACAGTTTCAGGTATTTCCCTCTAGCTACTCCAATACAACCCAAAACTGAAAAGGGATATTTATATATTGCATAAGATTAACCTCCAGAATGACCTCTTTACTCTATTTGAAATCTCTCAGCCACTGAAAGTTTATTGTGTTTAATTTCTCTTCCCCCTTTTGGTCAATAAGTCTTTCTCAGTCCCATGATGACAGGGCCAGACTTATCCCCAGGAGTCATGTTCCACATATGGGAGAGGGCAGTGAGTTCACCTGAAGAGCTGGCTTAGAGAGAGAAGCCACAAATAAGCAACAAAAATAGGTTCTCTGGAGGTGACTCTTAGGCATAATCATAAGTAGGCTTAGCTTTTCCTTTACAGGAATAAGTTTCATGAGGCCAGTCTCAAGAGTGAAAGCCATCAGATTGGCAGTCCCCAACGCTTGCAAGAATATCAGGTCTTCCTCAGGTTGGTAAGTTTAATCTTTCTGCCTTTTTCCCCAGTCTATCAAGGGAGCTTTACGAATACCTCTTAACCTCTGCCCAGATTACTTTGGGATGTATCTGGGCATCACATCAAACCTGCACAAAGCAACAAGATCTCATTCCCTATTCAAGGTTCCATGTAGTTATGGTGTATGCCACCAAAAATGTAAATATTGCACCAAATAAACACCTCTTGCTTTGGTTTCCCACAGAAGTTGAAGTTATAAACTACAGTCAGTATCATCCTTTACCCTTTAGTCTGACTTACCTTATTCTTACCCAGATCAGCTTCATTCATATCTCACATTTGAAGTCTGATCACTTTTCAACGTTATTTTCAGTTGCTGCAGGGGTAACGCTGACTTTCATAGCTGCAGAACTCTGGCTCTGAGTCTCAGGTGTCACTCAAATACCTGAAGTTCCAGGGATAGACCAGGTTATGCACAAAAAGCTCAGCATCTCAGAATTTATAAATAAGTTCCAACTCTGGGATCGATGTGACTGCTCTAAGAGCTCACAATCTAGAAATCTTTACAATAGGCCTTCACCTCATAGCCTATCCTCTCAAATTCAATTCTCAGAGTTTGCACATTATTGTTAGTCTTTATTAGTGAGGTGTTGTAATATTTGTCTTTTCGTTTAGGACCTATTTTATTCACCATATAGCCCTCAAGTTTCACTTACCTATGCCTCACAACTTCATCCCTTCTTACAGCCACTCAATAGTCCATTATATGTAGAAACCACAGTTCCCCCTTCCATTCCTCAGTTGATGTACCCTTAGGTCACCTCCCTCATTGCACATCATGAACGTTACCACCATAAACACTGGTATACAAATGTCCATTCATGTCCTGGCTCTCTCAGTTGCTCCAAGAATACACCTGACTGCAGGGTTGCAGGACCCTACAGCAATCCCACCCCTAGCTTCCTGTGGAGCTAGCAGAGCGCCCTCTAGAAGGGCTGCACCTCTCAGCTTCCCTACCAATAATGAATAGGTGCATCTCTCTCTCTCTACGTGATCTCCAGCCCATGCATTTCTATGCTCATTTTAAACAGTTACATTTACACATCATATAGTACAGTCTGTGTTAAAAAATCAGTGACTCCCTGTATAATCCCATAACCATGCTTTCACCACCACAATCTATATGAGGACATTTCTACTTTATCTGCAAAGAATCCCATGCCCTTTTCTCATATCCCCTGCTTATTGAAATTTAGATTTGGTATATTGCCTTTATTACATTCGTTGGAAGCATATTACAGTGTTACAGGTAACTATAGACACTAGTTTGCGTTATTTTTTTCCTTGAATATCATCCCCTTTTCAGCACCTTGCAATGTTGACATTCATTTGTTCTCCCTCATGCAAAGACATTCTTATATCTGTATATTTAATTACCATCATTGTTCACTCTAGGCATTGCTAAGTTATACCATCTCAGTCTTTATCCTCTGTCTTTCCTCTGGTATCAGACATGCCCCAAGCCCATCTCTCTCAACCATGTTCACACTCAGCTTTATTCAGTGTATTTACATTATTGTGCTACCATCACACAGTATTGTGCTATCCATTTCTGAATCTTTACAGTCCATCCTGTTGAACATTCTGTATTCCTTCAGCAACAAATGCCCATTCCCTAACCACTTTCTATCTTCAGATAATCTGTTGTTCTGACTTCAACTCTCAAACTCCATTCATTAATGTTAGTTCATATTAGTGAGACCATACAGTATTTTCCGTTTGTTTCTGGCTAATTTCACTCAACATAATATTCTCAAGGTTCATCCACATTGTTACATGCTTCATAACTTTATTCTGTCTTACAGCTGCATAATATTCCATTGTGTGTGTATACCAGACTTTGTCTAGCTATTTGTCCATTGATGGACATTTGGACTGCTTCCTTCTCTTGGCAATCATGAGTAAAGCCACACTAAACATCAGTGTGCAATTGTCTGTGTCCTTGCCTTCAGTTCCTCTGAATATATACCTAGTAATAGCATTACTGGATCATGTGGCAATTCAATACTTAGCTCCCTGAGGAACTGCCAAACTGTCTTCCAGAACAATTGCACCAATCTACATTCCTACAACAGTGAATAAGTTTACCTCTTTCTCCACATCCTCTCTGACATTTTAGTTTTCTATTTTTCTTGATAATGGCTATTCTAGTAGATGTGAAATCATATCTCCTTGTGGTTTTGATTTGTATTTCCCTAGTAGCCAGTGAGGTTGAGCATCTTTTCGTATGTTTTTGAGTCATTTATACTTCTGAAAATTATCTGTCCATATCTTTAGCTCACTTTTTAATTGGGTTGCTTGTCTTCTTGTTTTTGAGTTGTAGAATCTCTTTATATATTCTGGATATTAAACCCTTATCTGATTCATGCTTTCAAAATATTGTTTCCTGTTGTATAGGGTGCCTTTTTACTTTCCTGATGTACAAAAGTGTTTAATATTTAGGAGGTCCATTTATTTATTTATTTTTTCAATGCTTGTTCTTCGGGTATAAGGTCTAAGAAACCACCTCCCATCACAAGATCTATAAGATATTTTCCTACATTTTCTTCTAACAGTTTTATGGTCTTAGCTCTAATGTTTAGGTCTTTGACCCATATTGAGTTGATTTTTGTTCAAGGTGTGAGACAGGGGTCCACTTTCTTTCTTTTGCATATGAATAGCCATTTATCCAAACACCGTTTGTTAAAAAGAGGCTACTCTGTCCCAGTTGAATTAGCTTGGCTGCATTATCCTGGATCAATTGTCCATAGATGAAAGATTTATTTCTGGGCATTGAATTCAACTCCATTGGCCAGTATACCTACCTTTATGCCAGTGCCATACTGTTTTGACCACTGTAGGTTTGTAATGTCAGGTAGTGTGAGACCTTCCACTTCATTCCTCTTTCTCAAGATATTTTAGCTCTTCACGTCACCTGCTCTTCCAAATAAATTTGATTATTGGTTTTGCTATATCTGCAAATAAAGTTGTAGGGCTTTTAGTTGGTATTGCATTGAATCTATAAATCAATTTGGGTAGAATTGACAGCTTATCTATATTTAGTCTTCCAGTCCATGAACACAGAATGTCCTTCCAATTATTTAGGTCTTCTTTGATTTCTCTTAGCAATTTCTTGTAGTTTTCTGTATATAAATCTTTTGTGGCCTTACTTAAATTTATTCCTAAATGTTTGATTTATTCCTATTGTAAATGGAACTTGTTTCGTGATTTCCTCCTCAGATTGCTCATTACTAGTGTATAGAAAAACTACTGATTTTTGGGTGTTGATTTTGTGCCCTGCCACTTTGCTGAACTAATTTATTAAAGGATGTTGAATTTTGTCAGATGCCTACTCTGCATCAATTGAGATGATCATGTGTTTTTTCCACTTTGATTTATTGATGTGGTGTATTACATTAATTGATTTTCTTGTGTAGAATAAGCCTTGCATACCTGGAATAAGTCCCACTTGATCATGGTGTATAATTCTTTTAATGTGCTTCTGGATATGATTTGCAAGGATTTTTATTGAGGATCTTTCCATCTACATTTAAGAGATTGGTTTGTAATTTTCTGTTCATTTAACATCTTTATCTGACTTTGTTATTATGGTGATTTTGGCACCATAGGATGAATTAGGTAGCATTCACTCCTCTTTAATTTTTTTGAAGTGTTTGAGCAGGATTGGTACTAATTCTTTCTTAAATGCTTAATAAAATTTGCACGTGAAGCCATTTAAATTGGCTGGACTTTTCCTTTTTTGGAGCTTCTTGATGACTAATTTAATCCCTTTACTTATGTTTGGTTTGTTGAGGTCTTCTACATTTACTTCTTGAGTAAATGGTGGCTGTTCATTCTTTTCTAGGAAACTGTCTATTTCCTCTCATCCTCTAGTTTGTTAGCAGGTAGTTTCTCATGGTATTCTCTCATTATCGCCTTTATTGCTGCAGGGTCATTGGTTATGTCCTCTCTCCCATTTCTGGTTTTGTTTGTTTACATCTTCTCTCTCTCTCTCTTCATCAGCCTAAGTAAGTGTCCATCAACTTTATTAATTTTTTCAAAGAACAAACTTCTGGTTTTGTTGATTCTATTTTTCATGTTTACAATTTCATTTATTTCTGCTCTAATCTTCATCATTTGTTTCCTGTTGTTTGCTTTGGGGTTATTTTGCTGTTCTTTATCTAATGCCTCCAGGTAGAAAATTAATTTCTTGATTTTTGCTCATTCTTTTTTAATATAAGTATTTAGGGCAATAAATTTCCCTCTCAACACCACCTTTGCTGCATCCTATAAGTTTTTATATGTTGTGTTTGCATTCTCATTTGCCTTGAGATATTAACTGATTTCTCTTGCAATTTCTTCCCTCACCCACTGGTTGTTTAAGAGTGTGTTGTTTAGTTTATGTATATTTGTGAATTTTCCAGCCTTTCACCTGTTACTGATTTCCAGGTTCATTCCATTATGATCTCAGAAAGTGTTTTGTATACTTTCAATCTTTTCAAATTTATTGAGACTTGCTTTGTAACCCAACATGTGGTCTATCTTGGAGAATGATCAACGAGCAGATGAGAAAAATGTGTATCCTTCTGTTGTGGAGTATAATATTCTGTAAATATGTGTTAAGTCTAATTCATTTATCATATTATTCAAAAATCTCTTTCCTTTTTGATCATCTGTCTAGATGTTCTATTCATCAATGACAGTGGTGTACTGATGTTTTCAACCATTGCTGTAGAGCTGTCTACTTTTCTCCAGTGTTGTCAGTGTGTGCCTCATGTATTTTGGGGCATTCTGCCTCAGTACATAAATATTTATTACTGTTATGTCTTCTTGATGAATTTTATCTTCAATTAATACATAGTGTCCTTTTTGTGGCTTTTAATTGTTTTACATTTGAAGTCTAATTTGTCAGGTATTAGTTTAGCTACCCCCAGTCTTTTCTGATTGTTGTTTGTGTGAAATAGCTTTTTCCAACTTTTTCCTTTCATTCTGTTTGTTTTTTGGGTCTAGTGTGAGTCTCTTGTAGACAGTATATAGATGGGTAGTGTTTTTTAAAGCCATTCTGCCAGTCTATGTCTTTTCATTGGGGAGTTTAATCCATTAACATTTAATATTATTACTGTAAAGACAATACTTTCTTCTACCATTTTGTCTTTTGGATTTTATATGTAATATCTTGCTGTTGTTGTTTCCTCTTTTTACCTTTTTGATAGTCTTCACTTCTAAATTCTTCTTCAGACCTCTGTCCTGTCCTATTCTATCTGTAATGCTCCATTTAGTATTTCTTTTAGAGCTGGTCTCTTACCACTCTCTCATTGCCTGTTGGAGAAAATTTTAGATTCTCCCTCATTTTTGAAGGACAGTTTTACCAGATATAGAATTCTTGGTTGTTAGCTTTTCTCTTTCAGAATCTTAAATATATCATAACCACTGCCTTCTCGACCCCATGTTTCTGCCAAGAAATCTGCACATAGTCTTACTCAGCTTCTCTTGTATGTGATGGATCACTCTTCTCTTGCTGTTTTCAGAATTCTCTTTGTCTTTGACAATCTGATTATTAAGTGCCTTGGGGTAAATCTATGCACATCTATTCTTTTTGGGGTATGTTGTACTTCTTGGATCTGTAATTTTATGTCTTTCATAAGAGATGGGAAGTTTTCAGTGGTTAATTCCTCCATTAGTCTTTCTGTCATTTTTCCCTCCTCTTCTCCTTCTGGGACACCCATAACACGCATATTGTGAGCCTCATATAGTCATTTAATTTCCTGAGACCTTGCTCATATTTTCCCATAATTTTCCCTACTTGTTCTTTTGTGTGTAGGATTTCATGTGTCCTGCACTCTAGTTCACTAATCTTTTCTTCTGCCTCTTCAAATCTACTGTTATGAGTCTCCATTGTGTTTTTCATCTCTTCCATTGAGCCCTTCATTCCCATAACTTCTGCCATTTATTTTTTCAAGCTGCTAAGTTCTTCTTAATAGTCACCCAATGTCTTCTTTATATCCTTCATCTCTTGTGCTATATCTTCCCTCAACTTGTTGGTTTGATTTTTAACTTGATTTTAGCATGTTTTATTGAACATTAATTAGTTATTTCAACACCTGTATCTCATTTTAAATTTTAATTTGTTCCTTTAAGTGGGACATATCTTCAGTTTTCCTAGTGTGACTCATAATTTTTTGTTGGTGTCCTGGCTTCTGATCTCCCTGATTAGTTTATTTTGGAGGTTGTTTCACCCTTTCACCTTAATTTGACTTGTTCTCTGTTTTTGATTTTCAGTTCAACTTATTCTAGACCTCTAGCTTAGCTTTTGTTTAACAGCTCTTGTTTTTCTGGTTCTGGGTCATGTGTAAATAGAACTCTCCTCCCATTTTTAGGGTGGTTTCCCCAGATATCATTGACCCTATTCAGATTTCCCCAGAGAAGAAAGGCCTAGGTCTCAAGAGGAAGTAGTAATTAATATCAAATTTCCCTGGGGATAAGACCCAGCATGTTGTTAGGGATTCCTGTGATGCCTGCCACTAGACATTGTGCTTTTCTTGTCCTTCCCAGCAGGTGATGCCTATTTGCTTGCAGTTCTACACCAGCATAAAGTGATGTGGTTCCTTTAATTTTAAACTGACCCTGTACCTGCCAGGGGCATAGTTGAAATAGTGACTGAAATAGGAGACAGGCTTAGGGCTTAGACCCTGGGGTTTGAATTCTCTGAGGGCAGCCACATGAAGTGGGCCCCAGACTCCCTTTCCTTGGGGATGATAAGCCCAGGGAATTGTCTCCTTCACTTGATTTGTTTCTTTGTCTCTCAGACCTATCTTAACTCTGCCCGTCCCTGGATCAGAGCTGACATATGAAAATGACCAAGGTTTTCTCTAATGAACTACTTAGAATAGTTGAAAAAAAGTCCCTATTGAGAGCCAGTTCCCATCCCCTAAGGCTCACCTGTCAAGGGCTGGAGTTGTTACCTGATTCTATGTGCATACTAGGTACAACCCTTTCCCAGTGTTCTGTATTCTGAACTGGCCTGCCTCCAGAATGCTTTCCTACTTGCTCTTAGCTTATCTGTGCTTGGAGCTTGCATTCAGCAGTCCAAATTTGTTCATTAAAACTTTAATTGGAGGGTGTGCAAGGGTAGTTCAGTGGTAGAATTCTTACCTGTCATGCAGTTGACCCAGGTTCGATTCCCAGCCCATGCACTTCCCAAACTAACAAACAAGCAAAAACAAACAAATTTTAAAACCAAATGATAAAAGAAAAATTTAGTAAAATGTGTTACAATAAGGGGATACTCACATGAAAAAATAATGAAATGTGACCCCTGCCATACATCATACAAAAAAAAAGAAAAGAAAGAAAGAGAAAAAATTTAATGAGAGCTTGGCGGGGCTGCCTTCCTTTGCTCCTAGCAGAGACAGCTTCTTTTTCCCATGGGGAAGTTTTTCTGAGTCTGACATGGTAGCAAGGGAAAGATGCTTTACTCTGGATTTCAGGGACCTTACTCATGGTTCTGTGGTATGTGATATTGCCCACTCCACCTATTCTACATTGTTGTATGATGTGTTTCTGGTCACAGATGTCCCCCAAACAATTGTTCCTGACAATTTCTGGTTCTTTACGAGCTGCTGTAGAGGATGAATTAAATTCCCCAGCTCTCTATGCTGCCATCTTGCCCCTCTTCTAGATGTCATTTTTTTTTCTGTCCCACATTGCCATGGAAATTTACACCCCTTGGATTCATGTTCCAAGTTGAGGGGGGTGGGATTGCAGAGTCAGTGAGTCTACCTGCAGATTTGGCTTAGAGAGAAAGGCCATAGATGTCATATTTTTGACTAGCAAACTCTCTTCCTTAATTTCTTAGTCTTAGTTTATTTATGTGTTCTACTTTCATTTAAAGCATAAACTCTGATTATTTGTATTGCTAAAAAGGTTTTTTTTCTTTAGTCCTTAGAAATGGCTTATTATGAGGCAATTTACAAGATATGAAAGATGCCCTCACTAAAATAATGGTTATGTATGAAAGTAGTAGTTGTGTTTGGATTTGAGTTGCAAATGAGTTCCTGCCTCACTGGGCAAATGCAGAAGCACTAAGAAACTTGTAACACACTAAATGTTCTATTGTCTGGTGACCATACTTGACTACAACCATTTCATATCTATCAGTGCCTCTGAATTATGCAAATTCACATGTAACACCATGACAATGAACTCCTTGAAGTCTTGGTACTTTTCATTCCTGTTGCCCATGTTGTACTCATATATGTCCCTTTGGTTAAACATGTATCTTGTGTTACAACAACAGAGGGTCTACTCTGTTGTGATGGTTACAGATAATCAGTAATTCATTCTGCAAATACTGTATTTTATGTGCATCCATTGAGTACCAGATGTTGTTATAGGGCTGGAGCTGGGACAGGGAGCAAACATCTAGTCTGCTTTCACCAAACTTACTAATGTACATATATGGATCACCCTTAGCCTTGAAGAAATGCAGGCCTTGCTGATGGGATGATATTTAGCTCCATTTTACTGGGAGTAAATGTATTTCAATTTGCGTACAGCATGAAATAAAAACAGAGAAGACTCATGTGAATTAGCAGAGAAATGATTGGTTGGACCAGGCTTAGGAGAGTTTTGCACAACAAACTGAGAGGAAAATAAAATAAAATAATTTATTTTAAAATTATTATAATTAATATGAAAATCTTTAATATAAGGAAATTAAGACAGTATTAAGAGCATATTCTTGACTTCTCTGATATTGAAATTAGCAGATCATTCTGAAACTGTCAATATTAGCCAATACTTGAGCTATAGCAAACATCTATCTATCTAAGAATGTTTGCATAAAATGAATCTGTGATTTTGTATTTCAAAAATATGTTCACGTAAAAAGAAGAATTCTGTATCACTTTGGCATTGGCTTAAACAATTTGTTTTATGTTTGTTCTTCCTAGAAAAACTGCTGTTGAACTAATTTAGGTTTAAATGAGACTATCAGGGAAAAAACAAAACAAAACAAAGCAACTGATTTGAATGTGAAAAAAATAAATGTTTCCATTCTTGTGGACTGGAGTAACTAAGTATGGTCTTTGTTCAATAAAATAAAGAGTCAGAGATGGTGATTGATATCTAAATACTAAATTTAAGTTAAAATTCTCAACATTAAGTATATTGGTTTGCCAGAGCTACTATGAGAAGTACCATACAACGGGTTAGCATAAGCAATGGGAATGTATTGGCTTATGGTTTTGCAGATTAGAAGTCCAAAATCAAGTGTCAGCAAGACCATGCCTTCTCTTCAAAGTCTGTTGCATTTTGGAGCTGGTTTGCCAAAATCCTTGGGTTCCTTTGCTGGCATCTCTGACTCTGGTCACGTGGCAAGCTCTCTCTCCTTGTGCCTGCTCTGCCAGTTTCTGCTGACTTCTGGCTTCTTCCTGTGGCTTTATCCGACTCATTGCATCTGAATTTTTCAGCTTGAAGGACTCCAGAAAGACAGATTAAAGCCCACCCTGATTGAGTTGGGCTGCACCTTCACTAATAATGTATCTTCAAAGGGTCATATTTACAAAGGGGTTCACACCCACAGGAATGCAAATTAAGATTCAGAACATGTCTTTCTTTGGGGTACTTGACTCAAGCCTACTAGAATCAGAATAGAAAATGATCTAAGTACTCTTTCCTATAAACTCTGTTCATCAAAGATTGATGAGCAGGAAACTCATGTTTTTCATGCACCCTCTTCCACTTGATGGTACTTGAAATATTTGAGGGTGAAGGTCTTATCTCCTCAAAGCTATGAGGTCAAATTGAAAACACACATGCACACAAACACTCACAGATTTCATCATTGCAGCTCTAATCTAACCTATAGAAGGCACTGCATCCACTAACGAAGGCCATAGAATGTGAGCTATTGAGATACTGGCCTTTACAATTAAACCTTATGCTCCACAGACAGATATCTGAGCATGTTTCCAGAAATGCCTCTCTAGTACCTGAAATCTGAATCTAATTGCAGGTTTCCAGCTTGTTCATAGATTTCATATGGAGGAAATGCTCTGGTTTTGCTTTTGAGAGTGTGTGATTTGTAGTGTGGCATGACCACCACTGCAACTGACCACCGCATATTAGAAGTTGAAAACTACGACCATCTAGTCCCTAACTCTGGGAGGCTCCAGAGATAGTTATACAGAAAAAAACAGAGACATTTGCAAAAGGAGAAACTGATGCTAATCAAGGAGTATGAGAGCTGGCTTGTTTTGGTAAGAGCCTGAGATTCATTTCTCCCCTGTTGCAAAGAGGCAGTAGTCCCGCAATTTTCACACTGTACTTGGTTCAAATTGTTGGGGACAAAACTATAGCTGCTCATTGATTAACATTTGAAAGACCAATTAGAGCTTAGTTTGCTTGAAAGATAAAACAAGAGTGGTATGTCAGAATCAAATACAAGTATTTCCAAGACTAACTAGCACCCTGGGGCGATTAAGTTGGCCCCAAAATTCTAAAGAAGAGTCCAAATGGGATGTAATTTCAGCCACAGGCTCTAGGACTTGAGTCCACACCTTGGGGATCCCTTTCTTTCCACATGGTCAGATAATGCACTATGTGTGTTCCTTTAGTAAATACAACACTTTTTTTATCCTCACATACTTCTCTTTACCGCCTTCCTTCCTCTCCCCTCCCCTCTTCTCTGGTAGAATCCTGGAGAAAAATTTTCCAGAATGTGGCAAAAAATCTGGAAATCAGCAGTTTCCAAAATATACCACAAGAGCAGCCAGTTCCATGGAAGTAACAAAAAGTTAATATGCTAAGGACAGCTTGTAAGGGTAAATTAATTTGAGAAATGTTTAAATAGGGAGCTTTACTGTAGGACCTTTGAGAGTCCTTAATATGATAATGTACATGATTTCTATCAAAGAAAAGAGAATATAGGGTTTCCCAAAGTATTTGGAACTTTTTTTATATGTGTGTGGAACTTTTTGCAGGACCGGTGCTGCTAGAAAACTGCTTTGGTAAGTGCTACTGTGTATCCCTAAATCTTTGTCATATGCAAGAAAACCTGGGGTGATGGGTAGAATGGGCTGCCTTCATATTCTTTCTTTTTCTCTTCTTTCTCCCCTACTGCTTGTTTGTCTATTTGTTCATCCATCCATTCACCCATCCATCCATCTAACTTACTTCTTGCTCTTAATAAACAACTATGACAAATGCTGTTATGGGATTGAGACAACTTATTATGGTGGTAGAGAGAGAATCTACATTTAAAAACAGGAGAAACTTAACCTAATCTTTGACTTGTAATCAGACTTGTAGTTTAGATGATTTGTGTTCCTCTTTACTGGAGAACATTAAGAACTGTGTTTTTTGTTTGTTTGTTTGTTTGTCTTGTCTGCGTTGGAAGTACCTTCTTCTTGGGAAATGCTGTTGAGAGTAGAATGTGAATTTGGGTGTCCTAGAAGGAGAACTGCCCGGGGAATGGCTCCTATCTCAGTGGGGTTCAGTTTTTTATGACCAGGTTCTGGAGTATAAAGGTGACTGTGGCACAGCCCATGTCCAACTAGTAGAGTCCACAGACTTCCTTGTCCCATTGACCATTCTCTTTCCATTAATATTAGCTCATCTTGGAGTGGAACTTTTCAACTATTGCCCAATGACATATTCAGTATCAGCATAGAAGCTGTAATTTCCTAATATCTACTGCATGCTAAGTTATCTATATATTTTGTGTATAGCAACAACTGTCTACCATCCATCCATCCATCCATCTTCCTGTTTCTCACATTCCTGCAAAATTTCTTTCAGCAGGTGACAGAATCCCTTTTTTACAGACAATAAAATCCTGGTTCTGAGAGAAGTAATAAATTACCAAGTTAACAGAGACAGTAGATGGCATTGCAAGAATTTGAACTCAGCCTTGGGTGATTCACTTCAAAGGCAGATCCTGACTCTAGTCAAAGATTTGCTACATGGTAAAATTCTTCAACCCTTGAACCCCCATATTCCTTAGTTGCAAAATGAGAATGATAGTAACCTTGCAACTTCATAGGGTGTGCATGAGAATTAAAAGACATCATAAATTATGAGTATACATGGGAAGTTATAATGTGTCTTCCAAATGGAAGAGCTGAAGGATAAATTTCACAAACATAATATTGAATGGAAGAAGCCAGACACTAAAGGGTGTATTTGTTGCATGATTCCATTCACATAAAATTCAAACTCAAGCAAAACTCTTCGATGCCTTACAAGTCAGGATGTTGTTAATTTCAGGGTAAAGGCAGTTCCAGACAGGGGGGCATGTAGGTTGCTTCTTGGGTGCCAATTGGGTTTTATATTTTCATCTGGGTGCTGAGTGTACAGTGTAATCATTTTATAAAATTAATTGAGTGGTAACTTATGATTTGTGCACTTTTCTGTTTTATGTTACACTTCAATAAAGTAAAACTCTTGAATAAATAAAATGCAAGTGTAGCAACAGTCTGGAGGCATTTGTAGGAAGCCTAGAGATCAGTCAACATGGGTTTGAGGAGAGGAGAGACTGAAAAAAGTCTGAGCTGGGGAAGATAACTAGCAGTAGCATTCAAGCAATTGTGGAAGGTGAATTGACCAAAAAGAAAGGGAGTCCTAGGAGCAGAATAAATGATAACTGGAAGCCTTTTTTTGGAAACCAAATGGCCTATCTGGCAGAACCTTGCCAACCTTGGTAGTGCCCTGCATTCCACCTCCCAGCCAGGAGTTTGTGGTAGTGCAGTGGACCTTAAACTGATGGAAAACACAGGGGAGACTCCAGGTAGAGGTTCTGAGAGCAGGTTTGGTAGGTCACTAAGGGTGCCTCAGGAGCCAGTGTGGGCCACAGACACATGTTTGGAATGCAAATGTTTTTTAAAAATTCATGAATTAAGTCTGGCAAATACAAAATCCAGATTTCAGGTTCACTTGAAATATTAGAAATTTTAGCTATATTAAGTCTGCATCCCCACATCATGATCAGCTGGGGCTGAACAGCAGTTGCCTCTTAATTGGGGTTTGCAGTTTCCATTTTGCTCTATCCCCACCTTGACTAGTCACCAGTTTATGTATCTTCTAAGTCCCCAGAGGCATTTGGGCTTGCCTCCTTTGGGTTGGAATAGTGATTCTCAGCCCTGACTGTAGCTTAGAATCTCCTGGGAAGGTTTGAGGAAATACTGATGTCCAAGTCCCTCTCTGACTAATTAAGTCATGCTCTGTTTTTGAAAGCTCTGAAGAGAATTGGAACACATACCTTGGTGGACACTGTAAAACAGACCACAGGTTAGACAGGTAAGAACTAGAGTTGTAGTTCTCAAAGTGTGGTTCCTGGACCAGCGGTATTTTCATCACCTGGGAATTTGTTAGATAAATTCCTGGGTCCTGTTCCAGACCTACTAAATCAGAAACATTGGGGATTAGGAGCAGGCAATCTGTGATGCAACTATGCTTTTCACAATCACTGAATTAAGGGAGCTCAGTAGTAGATAAAGTACCTGCAAATGCACTAACATTGCTTTGTAGAGTGCCATGGAGAGACTCCCAGGGGCCGTTCTGAGAGCTTTGGTAGCATAGTTTCAGCATTCCCTGTAGTTATCATTCCTGGTTGATGACAAGGTCTGCTGCTTCTGAAAAGGAAACATTGTTCTTTGGGTCCCTTTTCCATGGGGCCATTAAAGTAGGTCTTGGGCATTTTGTGGCTAAGAGCTAGAGATGTGGCTTCAATGTTAGCTAAATGTGACCACAGAATACTGTTTACAGGGAATTCAACTTGTACCCTGGCTGGGTGCATTATATCCTTGTAGTGGACTGAAAACTAAACTCAATGACAGAGGAGAGAGGAATTTAAAGTCTGATATTTCTGCAAAAAAAAAAGATGAAAATAGTATCGTCTTATTTACCAAAAAAGGAGTAACTACTACTTGCTCACAGGCATGGGACTGTGGGACCTGTAAAGGACCAAGACATATTCCCCTTTGGGAACAGCATAATCCTCTAGAATTCATTACACGTTGTCATTACATTTTTGATTAGGTTAGTACAATGGATGTTGTGCATGTTAATTAAATTAGCTCTCTTGGAAGAGTTTTATTCTGGCTGTCTGGTTAATATCTCTGCATGTGGTCTGCTGAGATGAGGCCTCAAGGCTTCCTTCTAAAGCACAGTGAATGGCTGGGGAGAGGGCAGCTCCAAAGGCTTCTCATTCAGGAAGAATCTCCGACTCCAAGATTTGGGTGTTGCAAGATGTGACTGTGCCATCTTTGATGTTTTCATGTTTTCTTGGGTCCCAGGACCTCAAAAGAATCTTGAAGTTTGCAGTTGTCTACTTGGTGTTTTGTAGTGCTGCCAGAAAAATTCCTTTGCCTCTACAAATCTCTGCCAGCTGAAACTGAAGTTCTACCCTCAAATCTGCAGTCTTGTAGCTTTAGGCTTTGATTCTAATGAAAATACATTCATCTTGGGTTTTGGTAGGAAGATATGGGTCATTTATACTATAGAGCAAATGTGTTGCAGAACATTTCTCCTTGTTAATAAGCCCATGAACTGGAGTTGTGCCAGGGACCTTGTTAGGAGCTTAGGGATATATAGAAAGTCAATCACATATGGTCCCTGAACTCTATTTCAATACCTCTCATGATCCTTTAAAGCAGGGGATATTCCCTCAGCCAAATCCAGAGGGCTGGCTTTTCTTCTAAATAAAGTTTTATTCTAACACAGCCACAATCATTTGTTTTACACGTCTGGCTGCTTTCACACTACAACAAAAGAACTGAACAGCTGTGACTGAAACCATAGAGCCCCCAAAACCTAAAATATTTATAGACCCTTGGGCACTCTACCGAGAAAGTTGGCCAACTCCTGCTTTAAAATCCCAGGTACTAAAGCCTCATCCCTGATGTGTTAAATTGGTAGATTGCAGGTGTATACCTCTGGGTGTGCAAACTGCCTTGCCACCACTATTCCTATGAAGTGGTTCTAGAATGCTGTGGATTTGCCTTTGGCCTTTCCTTGGACAACTCCAGCTTCTCCTCTCAACACTCCCCTTTCTAAACTGGGTGAGCTCCAGGAGACTTAGTTGTCTGTCCTCTGCTCTTCAGCTTGCCTTTGACTCTCTTCACTTCTTCCACACTCTTGGTATTGACTTTTCTAGATCTCACGAATCTATATTTCCAACCTTCACACTTCTCCTACATCCTCTCCCAACATTTTGCAGTTGCCTGAATCAGAGGCCATCTTAGCTCAAACTTAGTATGCCTGAAATCAGATCCATCGTAATTTCCCCCAAGACATCTCACCCTCCAGACTTTTCTAATAAGAGTTTTCTCTTATTAGTAACATCAATCTCTTGCTTTGAAATCTTTGTCATTAATAATAATGATCATATTTGCTTCAGATTTTACCTCCTGGTTATGAAAAACAAATTTAGTTTAAATCAGGATCTCAGGAAAAATAATGGAGGGGCTAAACTTTTGTGAAAAGTGAGCCATGCTTACCTGATATATAGGCACTCATTTTCCTATGGAAGAAACAAGGAAGGAAGGAATGAAATTAACTTTGACTGGGTCATCATAATGGACCAGATACTGTGCCAGCCTCTCTCCTTTCTACGCATATAATCCTCCCAATAATGCCTTGAGATATTTTTATCCTTATTTTATATATGAGAAAGTATGTTGGGTTATGGAACTTTGCCATATATCTCATAGCTAACTTTTAAATATTATGTTCCATTCTCATGTGGTATATCAAACCAAGCCTATACTCTTTATTTTAACTGGATAGAAATGTATACACAAAAATTTTGCCATTTTAACCATTTTTAAGTGTACAATAATTACTTTTATAATGCTGTGCTACCACCACCACCCTTTATTACTAAATCTTGTACTAATCACCCAAAAGAGAGACTCTTTAACCATTAAACAGTAATTTACCCTCCCTTTTCCCTCTAACAACCTCTAATGTACTTTCTGTCTCTAGGAATTTGCCTATTTTATACATTTCACAGAAGTGGAATTTTTCAATCTTTGTCTTTTTATGCCTGGCTTATTTCACTTAGCAAAATATTTTTGAAGTTTGTGCTCGTTATAGCATATATTAGAACTTGATTCCTTTTTGTGGCTTAAAAGTATTCTATTATATAGGTATACCAGATTTTATTCATCCATTTATCTGTTGATGGACATTTGACTTGTTTCCCCCTTTTAGCTACTGTGACTCTGCTGCTATAAGCATTGGTATACTAAGTATCTGTTTGAGTCCCTGCTTTCAATGATTTGAGATATATACCTAAGAGTAGATTTGCCAAGTCTTATGGTAATTCTATGTTTAACTTTTTGAGGAACTATCAAACTGCTTTCCAAAGCATATGTACCATTTTACATACCTGCCAGCAATGCACAAGATTTCCAATTTCTCTGTATCCTTACCTATACTTGTTGTTTCCTGGTTTCTGCTTTTTAAAAATCTAGTAGCTGTCCTAGTGATTGTGAAGTGGTATGTCATTACAGTTTTGCAATTCCCTAATGGCTAAGATATGGAGCATCTTGTCTTGTGCTTTTTGGCCATTTGCATGTCTTCTTTGGAGAAATGTCTATTCAAGCCCTTTGCCCATTTTTCAAATTTTGTTGTTGTTGTTTTTGTTGTTGTTGTTGTTGTCAAACTTCCATTCTTGAAATATATACATATAAAAGTGAATTGGTGTTTGTTGAATTTTCTTTTTAAAAATATATGTCAGTAAAAACTGACTAAAGTATATTCAGTTGGCAGTGACTGCAGTTTTACATTTCTCTATTCCGTTCTGGCTTCCCACTGAAAAGTAATAATTATAGTAATAAGAAGAACTGACATTTATTGTATGTTACCCTATGCCAGGTGCCTTACCAAGCACATTATGTGGGTGTTTTTGTGTTCACTTCTATCTTTTAATGCTGGCACTTTTGATCTGTCTATTTGATAGATGAGGATACTGAGCCTTACAGAGATTTAGTAACTTATACATAGTCACATATCTAGTAAGAGATCAAGTGGGATTCAAACGGGGCAGCCAGACTTTGGAGCTTTTAACCTTATGAGATACAAGCAATGGCATGAGGCAAGGGTTGGGGAAGTCCTGATGTGTAGCACTTAAACCAGTTTCTAGGGTATAAATACTCCCAACGTGACATTTAAAGTTATGGCTCAGTGATGTCAGCAGATCTGAAAATTTAACAATTGCCTCTTGTGAGCCTGTGCTGACCAGCTCTACCTATCACCGGATGCATGTACTTTGATGTGTTAGGGAAATTTATTAATTTGCTTACTGAAAGAAAATTTAAAATGTTATGTGACAAATATGATATAATGTAAATCCCTAAATTTATTTTAAAATATATTGTAATTGTAAAATTCCAAAGCTATCAGGCCACAGAAAGTGTAAAGCAGACTAACATTAGATGCTCAAGGCTGCACCACTTGAGCTGTTGAAATGAAACAACTCCCTCTCTTCTGTTGCAGTTCTCTGAACCAGTCTGTGATTTATGTGGACTGGATCTTCTGCAAGTAATGTGATAATTAAGTCATAACAACAGTGACTGTGAAAATGGCCTTTATTATGTGCAATAGCAATGTCATCTTTGGGGTATTCTTAATAACAGCAGCAGGAAATGCATCCACAGAATCACCAACCCCGGCCCAGAGGTTGAATTTGGTAAACCAGTCATGATATGCCATGCTGTTATTTGAGGAGAAAACAGTGTGCAAAATATGAGATAATGCTGGAAAACCATTTTTTAAATGACGCTATAATGGTTACAAATTTGTGCTCTGGAAGAATGTATCATTTTCCTATGGTAAAGTGAATTTTTAATTTAGAGAGTTGTGTATTATACAGAATCTTCAGCTCCTGCCTCACATATGTGCACATCATAGATGTTTGATTGTCATATCGCAGTGCCTCCCGTAACAGCCACAGCCCCGTAACTCTAGAATTCTGGCACCTTTTCCCCGGTTGCCTTTTGGCAGGATGTGGGTGAGGAACTAATGGATGTGTGACTCTGCAATCCTAGCTGACATAATGAAGATGTTTATACCAGATATGTTCCTAGACGGTCTTCATTTATTCTTCACCTAATGTATGTCTCTGGCATAGATCATCTGACATAAAACTGTCTCCGAAAGGCCGGGGAAGAGGTGCACTTCACACACACAAAGTTTATCATCACCTGCTGGTCAGTCCAGCACTAATTCACTCAACAATGCTTCATTCTCGGAAGAGACCAATAGAGAGCATAATATTGTATGGGATGTGCTCTGCCTCCTGGAATTATTAAAGATAATAATTACCGGGCCACGGTGGCTCAGCAGGCAAGAGTGCTTGCCTGCGATGCCAGAGGACCCGGGTTTGTTTCCCGATGCCTGCCCATGTAATAATAATAATAATAAAAAAGATACATTACCTAGGCTTGTTAAGAATAAAAAATAAAAAAATTGTCACTGCCCCAGACTGGGTGATGTACTTAGGCCAAGGAGCCAATCACTTGTGCTTCTTTGTATCTATCCCAGCACAAAGTATGATGCTCACTCAAACCCTACCTGCCTCTTTTTTTCCTATTAGATATTATTCTTTTTAAAAATATTTTTATTGAGAAATATCAACACATGTACAGTCCAACCATATTATACAGCCAACGGCTCATAATACCATCACATAGTTGGGTACTCATCATCATGATCATTTTTAGAACATTTGCATCACTCCAGAGAAAGAATTAAAAAGAAATAAAAAAAGCACTCATACATCCCATGCCCCTTACTCCTCCCTTTCATTGACCTGCAGTATTTCAGTCTGCCCAATTTTTACCTTTATGTCTTCCTATTATTAATTTACTGATTATCCTTATTTTTTTACTCATCTGTCTATACCCTGGATAAAAGGAGCATTAGACACAAAGTTTTCACAATCACACAGTCACATTGTATATCTATATAGCTTTTACAGTCCTTTTCAAGAATCAGGGCTACTGGAACACAGTTCAACAGTCTCAGGCACTTCCTTCTTGCCACTCCAATATACCATAAACTAAAAAGGGAAATTAGATATTATTCTCAATAGAAGGATGTCTGCTTTTGCTTTTACTCCTTTAACTATTTACTTATTTTTTCCTATTTCTTTAATAAAATCTAGATGGGAGAGTGTTGGCTCACTTATTCACTAGCCATACACTCTTACGTAGATATTTAACCTCTCTGGATCTGTTTACTCATTTGGAAAATAAGACGTGGTATGTGGTGCTGTGCAAGAGGGAAGTTGGTCTGTAGAGGTACCCTTTAGGGCACCACCTGCCTAACATTATCATGGAAACGAGAATGTAGAAGACACTAATCAACCTTGCAGAGACTAGGGGCTGGAAGGTGTGGCTCATGTTTGCATGACAAAAAGATTGTGATCGTTTAGAATAATGGGCTGTGCACAGAGCATGGTAAATTCTTCAGAGATCAATGGAGAGCCTTCTAGAATGGTGTGAAATCTGTAGGAACAAGACAGGAAGGCTGCAGCTTGCAAATTGCATCTATACAGAACAGTTGGGAATAGCAGACTGCAAGATCTTGGTGTGATATGAGTTTAAAAAAAAAGAAACTTCACTTTTGTAAAGACGGAAGATCAATGGCATGGAATGTGTCTTTATCAAGTTAGTTAATCTCTCTGCGACTGAGGTGGGGCTCAACATCATAATCTCTGAGTGCCTTCTGTGAACCCTAAACAGGGTGCCAGGTGCTTTCCCTGCTTTATCTCAGTAACCTTCACTACAGATACATGAGATATGTACCATAGGATGGTTGCTATCTGGATGAAGAAACTGAGGCTTAAATTGTTAAAGTCATTGTCCAGGGCCATACAGGTAGCCAAAGGTAGGGCTTGCACACAATCCAGCTCTGTCTGACTTCAAAGCTCAAGCTATGAAGTGCTATCCTCTGTCACCTCCCTCCAAAATGTGCAGGGGATACTGGATTAAGTGACTGTACAAATGTCCTCGCACAGTGCCTGGTGTGTAGATGAAGACTAAATGCTAATGTCCTTTCTTTCTGCTCATCTCTCCCTCCACCCATCTCCCACTGCAGTGGCAGAGTTCCAACCCAGCAGGCACTTCTGGGCATTATCCTGAGACTCCAGGAGTAGAGTTTTCTTGCACACTGGTCACCACAAGAGGAGCCTTTCTGTGACTTTGCCTACATGGCTTGATTCTGCTTCCTGGTGTAAACCTTGTCCACCCAACCCTTTTGGAGACCAGCTAGTTTTTTAGCACCAGCAACAATCTTCACCGCTGCTCTCATCCTACTCAGGGCTTGCTGGGAAGACCTTTTGAGGGCTTGAATTTGTGTCACTGCGACCATTTCCTGGGGCAAGTGAAAACTTCTCTACTAAGAGACAAGTAAGTAACCCAGAGAAATTAAAATAATTCATTGTTTAATACAGATGCCAGAAGCACAGGGTGAGCCATAGGCAGCTATGTCCCTGCCAAAGAGTCCTGCTTAGCTCTGTGGGGTATTGTCTGTGTCTGCTTAAGAATTTCTGGCTCTACTTTTTTGAGGGAACTGATGAGACTGGTGTAGTTAAAAGAGAGCTTGGTGCCTGAATAGCTGAAACAAATATAATTACTGAATGCTTGATATTCCCAAGAGGTACAAAATTTTTTTTTTAAGTAAGTCCCACTTTTAAAAAATTAAGTGACAGAATTATCTGAAACCTGATTGGTGGCATTTACAAGTAACTGCAGTAGGTGTATATCCAGAGTATAGCCATGTTCTAGTTGCTTCCTGTTGAAAGCATTAATGGAACCAAATCCTCTTAGGGAGATGACCTCCTTGCAATAGTAATAGGTTTGCCTCTACCAGCAGCCCACAAAGGCTCTTCTTACATTGTTGGCCTAGGGTCAGATCAGCTAACACCTCTTGACTGTCTCTGGGCTCTATGACTTTCCTGCCCAGTGGTTGAAAAAAATTGTGTTACACCCAGGCATGGAAAAACAAATTCTTTATCTAATGCAAATGAGGTAAATCCATTTTTTTTTTAAATGCAGAATAAGTGGGTGCAAGGGTAGTTCAGCGGTAGAATTCTCGCCTCCCATGCAGGAGACCCAGGTTCGATTTTTGGCCCACGCACTTCCCAAACAAGCAAACAAACAAATGAAAAACCAAACAAATTCAACAAATGGTGCTCTAATAAGGGGATACTCACATGGAAAAAGAATGAAATATGACCCCCACCACACAGCATACAAAAAAAAAGCAGAACAACTTCAAATTAATCAATAACAGCAACAACAAAAACTATGTTTTTATATAGAGAGATTTAAGAAAACTGGAGGGAATAAATAGCAAGTTGTTAGCAAGGGTTTTTACTATGGTCATAGATGATAGGCAGTTGAAATTTTGTCTTGTTTTGTTGTTTTCCAAATTCCCTGTGATAAGCAGGAATCTCTTTTGTAATCAGCAAGTACAAATGTGTTTTTTTAAAAATAATAATTAAAAAAATACAACAATGTTAAGATGCGCTGGAATATTTATGTCTGCACACGACCAGTGAATTGATCACAGCAGACAGGGCCAGTTGGGGCTCTGGTTCACCCGCTCTGCGACTTGGTGTTGCCTTTTGGACTGGAACAAGACCTGGCAAGGATGTCTGTGGTTGCCTATGTGAACTCACATGTCAAAGGATGCTCAGGAATGAGGGTTGCTTTTTCCTATTTGGAGCTCTGCAAAGGCTGTCAAAGGCTGCCAAGGTCATCTATTAACCTTTCCTTTCCTTTTTTGAGACCGATCATGAAACTTTTTAAAAGAAGAGAACGAGGCCTTGAAAAATAAATGCTAAAGTTTATTTACAGTGGACCTGTTTGGATGGCAGGATGGTAGAGAAGTATTCCTAAAATGCTGCTGACGTTATAAGTGTTAAAGAAAACAACTAGCATCCAGAACAAACATCAAAGACCTTCAGACAACTCTAGATCAGCTTAGGAAGTCAAACAGGAAGAAGATGATAATAAAATATGTTGGGTGCTGCACAAGGAAGGGACGAAGAATTTGGCACTTAGTTCACAGAGCACCTTAACATTGTCTTTCTCATCTGATATCTCAAACTGGGTAACTAACATGGTATTCCCATAGTACAGATCATAAGACTTGAGAGAGAGATACCTCTGGGCCAAGAGCTCTTCTACCTTTCTTAACATGACTTAAAAACCAATTACACCCACACCCATAAAAGGCTGAGGGGTAAGTGCTATTTCTAGGCTCATTTTATAGCTGGTGAAAATGAGTTACAGAGAGTGTGGTGGATTGAATTATGCCCCCAGGTGTGGAAATGTTCTTGGTCTTGGTTTGCACTGTGGTGAGTGAGGCCCCAGTGTAAATAAGATCTAAGACATTAACTTCAGTTCAGGTGTGGCCCGATTGAATTAGGTTGGGCTTTAATCTAGATTACTGAAGTCCTTTACAAGCAGAGTGAAAATCAGATGGAAAAAGCCATGGGGAGAAGCAAGAACCTAGAAGTCCAGGGAAGCAGGTAAAGAAAGGAGAATGTGTTTTGCCATGTGACAGAAAAGCCAAAGGACCCCCTGGACCACCAGCTTCCAGCCCCAGAACACCAGCCTTTGGGAGGAAAATATTGCCTTACTGATGCCTTATTGATACTGGACTTCTCCTAGCCACAAACCTTGAGCCAATAAGTTCCCATAGTTTAAGCAAACCCATTGATTGGTGTTTGTTTTAGGAGCAGAGGAATTTACTCACTTGCTAACAGTCACCCAGGTGGTAAGTGGCAAAACCAGGATTCCAAGACAGGTCTTTCTCACACCTCAGTCTGTGCTCTGACTCTTCTGCTCTCTGCTTCCAGGGGAGAGAAATGGTGTTCCTAAATGTGCCGTGGTTCTCCCGGGGCTCCTGGGAAGGTAACCCTGGACGAAGAGCTGGAGCTCACCCTTCCATGGTCAGTCGGAAGGAGAGTGATCTGTGTCTTACCCCTCTTATTTGCATCCCTTCTGGAATGCTTGCATTTTGGAGGGAAAAAGGAATATATTTGTTTTAGAATGCAATTCCAGAAGTAATTTTTATTTTTAGCCTTATTATGTTTCCTAAATAGATCAGACTGATACAAAAAGGTGAAAGAAAGAAAATCCAACTTTCTTTTTGTTCCCGGTCTTAAGGGAGAGGATGTCTCACCCATGGCCCCTGGTTAGCACTTCACAGGTGTATCTACTGATTCATAGACAGTGAATGAAGGCCCATGAGAATTCCTGATGCTTTTCCTAATGGCTGTTTGTGGCCTATTAGAAGGCCCCCAAAACACAACAGGAAGGGACTATTTCCTTTCTGTTCTTCAGTGACTGTTACCTGCCAACTGGCCTTCAGGCTTCATTGCATAACATTAGAACAATCTACCCTCTTTCCACCTCAGCTCTAGCTCCTCTGGGTCCATGCCGGGCAGCCACAGGCTCTCAGGTTTTGCTCCTGCCTTTCACACAGAGGTGAAGTCATACACATTTTTAAGATCCCGCTCAAATACCACCCCCCAAGTAAACTTTCCTTGTGGAAATTTTCCTTAAGTTTTGTTGGATTGCCTCCCTCAGCTAGATGGGGAAAGAAGGCCAGCAGATGTTAGGAGGAGGTGTATGGAGAATTTATTTACAGAATATCTCACCTTGAATTTGGAAAGTATTGCAGAGTATGTTTAAGGTGAGTGGTTAAGTGTGCTTCGGTTTAGAATAGAGAATGGAATGTGGGTCCTAATATTCTAGTTAGATGGCGTTACTCTCATTGGAATAACCCAATGCAAATGACTGCAGTTACTTCAATCACCAGCTGCAAACACTGTAGTAACCTCAAAACCAATGATAATATAATTCAATTCAACACTAGCTGGAGTTAGGCCAGCTTCCCCAGGTTAAGAGCAGCCTTCTACAAGACTGTCCTTCAGGCGCTTGCACTTATGACCAACTGGGTACAAATCTGGGGTGTCAAAGATAAAGTAAGGCATTTTAAAAAATGCTATCAAGGTTTATTTGGACAACAAATGATTTGCAAATCAGGTGTCACCACACCAAGTATGTTAAGGAGCTCCACCAAGGGAAAGGCAAGTGGAAACTAAGGAGAGAGAATGTGGGAGCACATGAGGAACCATTCTGACTGGCTGATGTGACGTTTCCATTTTAAATTGGGCAGATGCACATTGATTAGTATGGTATGTCCATTCTGATAAGCACTCTATTCTGGACTGAAATTGGATTGATCTTGAGGAGTCACTTATTTGCAGTTCCGTAGGGTGTGTCCATCATTCTGTTTTCTCCAAAAGCCACTGCAGGTCAGTTGTTTCTCTCTTGTGCAAAATCCTTTCTTGAAAACGGCTCCCTCCTGGCAATGTCCAGTGCCAGTGGCTGCTTTGTTTTACTTAGCAGGGGTTTCCTCCACTCCCTCATGTTTGGTAATTTGCTAGAACTACTCACAGACCTGAGGATACTATATCTCAGGTGTGTGTGTATATATATATAATATAATCACTTTATTTTAATGAAAGGGATAGAAATCAGAAGAGACTCAAAGCAGAGACCCTGGAAGTGTCCCAGATACAAGCCTCCGTGACCCACCCCCCCATGGGAAGTGAGAATACATCACCCTCTAACACAGCGGTTCATATTACTAGTCCCAAAAGCCCAAGGGGGCCTCCCCCATGACGTGGCTCAGAGTCCCTCCTGTGTTGCCTTGGTAGCATCAACTTATCCAGTCTACTCTGTGACCCCCATGATAACAAAGACAATCCTATAGTTGGAAATTCCCAAAGATCTTGAGCCTTTTTCCCAGGAACCAGGTAGTAAGACCAGCCAAGGTCTTTAGTGTACACTCAGCATTTAAAATTCTTTGATATCCAACTATTTCATCAGGCTTTTTTATTTAGATGAGATTATATATTTGGGTCAACAATATTTGAGGTCCCATAAACCTCTAAGTAGATCCTAACAAAAGTCAGATGAGGAGAAAGAAACCACCGTGACCTTGGAAAGGAGGAATTAAGGTGTCCTCTATCTATCTAGGAGATCTGGGTGAAGGTTCTTATTTTTCTCCCACTTATTTATTTATTTTTTTGCATAGGCTGGTACCAGGAAATGGATCTTCCATTTATTTTTACAGAACATAATGTTAAATGTGCAATTTGATTCATGCCTATGACTAGAATGAAAACAATTAAAATATATTGTCCTTAATTATTCTGGTTAGGTGATTCTGCTTGATGGGACATGTGCTACTAAGGATATATATAGGAGCAGAAGTACATAACATTGAATCACAGCAATATCATTAATTTTTTTAAAAATCATCTTTCATGATTTGTAATTGCTTCATGAGGCAAGATTCTGTTTGGTGCTAATATGTTTTTAACATTGCTCCCTTTGCACCAAGAAGAGCAGGCCTCAAGCTTCAAGTATTTAGTAGCTAAACACCTTTAACTAGAAATTGAAACAGTTGGTTCCTTTTCATTTTCTTTAATTTTATAGCTATCTATTTGGGGCCTCTGATGCTTGTTTTCCATTTACAGCAGTGATGTAAAGTTTCCTTTTGAAATAAATTATGTCAATTAGTGAGGTTATTTAAAGCAAAATATTATGTCAATAATATAGTTGCTTTATAGATGTGGCAAAAATCAGGCAGTGATACTTGAGCAAATAGATTTTGAGAAACTAGCCTAGTAAATGTAGGGACTATGATTCATTTCCAATATCATCACAACTGAAATGTTCCCCGCTTTGGACTTCTTAAAGCATATTATCAGGAATTTGTTCCACTGCCTTATTTGTTGATTATATATGTAAATATTGATATATCATATGATAAAATACATTATAATACAAAGTAATACTTATATATGTATCCATGCATGTACATATAAAATGTGTGTGTGTGTGTGTACGTACATAGGTATATGTTTAGACACATTTGCATATGAGTGTGTGTACATGAGCATGCAGGAGCACACGAATGCCCAGGGGTCATTTCTTACTTAGTTTGACCCTCCCATCTGCTCAGATGTAGCAGCCAACTACAGGGTGCTCATTGATACTGAACTGAGGACTCAAATGTCTAGCCTCTCCCTTCCCCAGTCGGGCTTTGTTGCCACTGGATTCCATGTCCTTAAGCCATCCCGAATGTAGAAGAGTTGGCCAACTAAAATGAGTTAGACTTTGAAAATTTTCAGAGTGAGTGTTGGGTTCCCTGCAGGTGACCATTCTAAATCTACTGCCCAGGCAAATACTGAAGGTAGGTATGCTGCGTGAGTGATTCGGGTCCAGTTCAACTCTAACTGGCAGAACTGGTGATTGGTGTGGTTACATCAGGGGATGATAGTTTCTTATAGAAATTTTTATTAAAATAAAAACCATCTTGGAAAAGGAGACGCTCCATAGTATTAGGATGGGATAAACTGTGGACTTTCATACTTGGCTCAAAAGAGAAAATTTTCTTGTCAATTTGTTGATAAGTATCTTTGCTTTATGTTACATTGCTTGTCCTGGATCTTGAATAGAAAAATAAATTTTGAGTAAGATACCTGGTGTGATGCTTAAGTTCTGGTGTCAATTTGGCCAAGTGATGATGTCCAGTTGTCTTATCAGGCAAACACTGGCCTGATGATTTGCAAGGATATTTTGTGACTGCTTGATAAACTGAAAGGCTGGTGTACTCAATCATCAGTCAGCTGACTGCATCTGTGGTTGATCACATCTGTGCTCAACTAAGACGTTTCTCCCACAGTAAGATAATCCAATCAGTTGAAGGCTTTTGAGTGAGAAGAGAGATTCTTTCACTGCTTCTTCAGCCAGAGAGCTTCTCCTGTGGAATTTGTCCAGACCTTTATTAGAGCCGACAGCTTTATAACCTGTCCTATGGATTTTGGATTCTCCATTCCCATGGTTGTGTGAGACACCTTCATAAATCTCATATTACAGATCTTTCCTGTTGGTTCTATTTCTCTAGAGAACCCTAACATGGTCAACATCAGGTATCAATATGGCAAACCAGAATCTGGTACTTATAGAATCAGTTGACTATCAAATGATGATTCAGTCTGTTCTCTGTTATGATGGGCACAAAAGCTAAGATCAAGAACTGTGGCTTGATATGTCCAAGACCATACTACTAGTTATTAGCTGAAATTAGTACAAGTTGTTAGTTCAAGGGAAGACTTGAATTGGGGATTTTCACCTCCCACTATATCATTGTTTCTACTACGATTACATTGTCTCTCATTACGCAGATTGCTTTCTATTTTACTATATTTGTATTTCAGCTTCTTTAAAAATCATCTTGCAGCATGTACTCAGAATGTGATATTCAAAACCAGCAGCATCAGCATCCCCTGGAAGCTTGTTAGAAATATAGAATCTTAAAATGCACTTGTGACTTACTGAAACTGAATCTGTGTTTTAACAAGACCCTAGATTATCTGTGACATGTTGAAGTTTGAAAGTATTTGACCTAAAGGGTTTTTTGCCCATCACCTTAATTCAGAAAAATGTTCTGATCTGGATGAAGAAATTGGATGATCTTTTAGCTCATTGTTCTTCAAGCTTTAATGCATGTGAGATAGAGTAGTTTCAACGGGGATAGCCCACAACTGAAAATCCTGATACAAAACCCCCACAAACTGAATTCCATACAGCAGGTCAGAGGCTGGAAATTCTGGGACGAAGATGTTGAAGTCTGTGGTCCGAGATCTGTAGGATAAAGGACAGGGAGGAATGGAGGTTTCATGGGAGAATCCAGGACTGTGTATGTGACAGCTCCAGGCAGTCAGTGGGCTCCATTCACCTGCTTCTATGTTTGGCTCAAGATTGCCATGTGATCTGTGTGATTCAAGTTGGTTCAGTTCTAGTGACTGTGTTGGAACAATTGGAAAGTAGAAGCTCTGTTTCGTCAGGGACTTTTGATCTGGTACAGAGATAAGCCAGAAGTGGTCATTGGTCATTTTGCTTTGGAATAAAGGTAGAAGCAGAGATGAAAGACAGTGTCCTACGTATAACCTTTTAATTCCTAGTTATTGCCATGCCTAAAGGCGATACACCCATGGACGTTGTTTTTTTAATTGAAGTTTCTATTTTCACATGCAGTTGTAAGACTAATGCACCTCTACCTTGTTTCTACATTAGTCACCTCTACCAAGACTAATGCCAATGGTGGCATCTTCTAAAACTATAGTACAAAGGAACAACCAGGATATTGGGGTTGACATGGTCACATGGCAGAGCATTTCCACCACCAGGAAGGTGTCCTGTGTACTGCCTTTCATGGACATACTCATTTTCTTTCCCTCTCCAAGCCTCCATCCTTGACCCCTGGCAACAACTAATCTATTTTCCATGTCTACAAAACCTTCCAAAAGAGTTCTATAAATGGAATCATATAGTATGTAATCATTGGGGATTGGCAGTTTTAACTTTGCCTAATTTCTTGGAAATTCATCTAACTTGTGATAGCAGCAGCTTGTTCCTTTTTATTGCTGAGCAGTATTCCATGGATAGATGTACCATAGTTTAACCATTCATTTATTGAAGAATCATTTCCGGTTCTAGGCTATTTTGTATAAAGCCACTACTCTTTGTGGGAGTAGATATGAGTTTTCATTTATTTCTCTGGGATAAATGCTCAAGAGTACAAGTGCTGGGTTGTATGCATGCCTAGTTTTGTTTTGTTTTTTTAAGAAACTGCCCAACTGTTTTCCAGAGTGACTGTACCTTTCTCCTTTCCTATCAGCAATGTTTGAGCCTATAGACTTTTTTTGGTTTTACGTAAGCTAATTGGAACAAAATATCTTTACTTACTTTGTCCTCATATTTCATGATTCAATATAATTACCATCCTTTTATCCATAAACTCTTGCTACAATAATGCTGCATAACAACCCATCATTAAATCAGTGGCATTCAGCAATAAGCATTTATTTTTGTGGGTCTATAAGTCAACAATTAATTTTCTGATCTAGCCTGGGCTACAGGTTCTGATGGTTTTGTCTCTTCCCTGTGGGTTTGCCTCAAAGTTGTTCTACATGTTGTTTCTGGAAATTGGGCTGAAAGGTCATTTGCTACCTGTGGAAAGATTTCTCAAGTCCTCTTGTGCTTTTGCTATCATATACCCCTAGTCATCATATCAAGCCTCTGCTTAAATCACATCTGCTGATCTCTCCTTGGTCAAAGCAAGTGGCATAGTCAAAGCTAAAGTCTGGGGGCAGGTGGAATACACTGCCCCTCTCATAGATCATGTGATAAAGCATGTGCATAGAAGGATAAAATGATATTGTCATTTCTTTTCTATCACCTGCTCGCCTGGTCTCACATTTCTCCTAGACTCATATAATTTCTAGTGCTCACATCAACATCACTTTTTTGGATGTTCCTTATTATCTGTGCCTTCTAGGACTGTAATAAAGCCTAGTAGGAATAGGTACTCCTTCTTTCTTAAGATATTTTTGATCCAACCAAAGATGTAAGGGACTAGGTACTCCCCAAAGGTCTAGAAATGCACATTACTTATAAGCACTTCTACAATATACGCTTTCTTATTACAACCCCTCCCCCCCTTATCACAATGGTTAAAACGTGATTGGTTCATTTTTGTATTCCTATGGCTTGCTTCTGAGATCTTCTATGAGGATATATGGTATATTTGAAATACTCTCACACAGGAGCAGTACTTTTAAATTCAAATCTAAGTTATGATACTTACTAGCTTTTGCACAACAGTATCTCCTGTCAAATGGGAATAGTAATCTTTAGCTCAAAATATATGTATGATGATCAAGTGGATTTGAAAGATTTTGCAACCAGTTAAGGCTTTACATTTGCTACTAATGCCATTTATCTATATTATAGAGAATGGCTTCTCTCAGAAAAGTAGATTCACTGCTGATCTTGACGAATCTAATCTAAGAATGCTGCATCTGCTTCTGACTGCCACGCACAGGAAAGAAAGAAAGAAGGATGCATAATCGATCAACTGAATGATTTCAGTACTTGCGAGTATAGGCCTTTACAGTTTATGTTGCAGAGTCATATAGGGTAAGATGATTTCATTTTGTTCAGTATGAATAGGTTTGTTTTAGGCTTATTCATCATGTCTAGTATATATATTTTTTACCTTGTTATTTTGAAATAATTTCAAATTTACAGGACAGTTGCAAGAATAATATAAAACCCATACAGAGAACTCCAATAAACTTCCACCTAGATTTCCATATCCACAACTTTTATCATTCTGCTTTATTTTTGAGGCTGAGGCCTCAGGGCAGTCAGTCTTGGTGACCATAACTAAGGGAATGCATAAGTAAAATATGATGGTTGAATACTATGAAATACTCTGTGACAACTCCAACTGATTAACATACATACAGCACTGGGCCTAGTGTTGAGTTGAAAAATAAAATGTAAGAAGGATAGTGAGTTCTATAGCTGCATACCATTAATATACATATTGAAAGCATACAAATACAAAATACCAATAAAAATAGTTGAATATTGTGCAAGGATATATATTGATCCAAGTTAAATCAACAAATAACAGAAGCAGTCAAGGAAGTGGGAGTAGGGAAAAGAACAAAGCCTTGCCCCTGGTCCCAGGCTGACAGATGGCACAAAGGGTTGAAAAGAGCAGGGGAAAAGATCCCACTGTGGTCTGTCTCCCAGGGAGGCCAATTGTTCCATGTGCCCCATTTCATGTCAGAGAGGCACCACCAGTATATTTTGATGCAGTATATTGGATCCAGTATATTTCAAGCAAACTTGAAGACGGGAGACTAAACATGTACTGAAGTTGATGTTTTCCCCAGTGGATGGGACAATCCCTTTGGACCCAATGGTTTTTGCAAAGTAAGCTTCTACATCCTTTATGACAATGGGAAATTATGTTTCATACTGGGTACATGGGCTGCCTTCCCTTGTCTGGATTCTGTTCTCTTCAAGCTGCAAGAAGAAGCCACATTGAAGCTTCCATTATGTTTTAGGAAGCCACGATCTTAATCATGCCAGGTCTCTGCATGACCGTGGGATAACCTTTTCTGTTTGAAGATGGTAGAAAGGACCATGTATTGGTCGTCTGGAATATTCTAAGGATTCAAAAGTTCATCTAAGATTGTAGCGATTAGTGAACAGAGGTCATTTCTCTTTCTGTGCATATTTATTGCATGAAATAGAAGAAAACAATTGATAGTGGCATTATGAGAAAACTAACCTATTTATCCATAATTTGTTCTCTTTTCCTTTAAGAATACTTATATATAATCTCTCCTGGGTCTCAGACTCCTTTGAAAATCAAGTAAAAATCATGGACCCTCTCTCTCTAGAGAGACTGTTATCATTCTACATTTGCACATTTTTTCACATATAATTATCATATCTTGTGGTTAGAAACCCCTTGAAGAATATCTGTAAGTTGAGGGGTAAGAATACCTTTTTAGAAAATAACAATTTGTTATGTTATGTTAACTAAATATCACATTTTTTTTATTCCATAGAGATGCATGACCTGAATTAGAGTAGGAGCTTGAAATGGATAGATGGAATTTTTTACAATATTATTCCTTATGATATCATTCTTAATGACCTTGAAAAGGAATTAGAAACAACGTGTTAGCCTGAAACAGGAGGTTAAAAACAATTTCAACTCTAAGGATGTTCTGAGGAATGTATCCCTCGTGATGTCCCAATGTCTCTTAAATTGAATGCATTCGAAACTTTTAAAACTCTTGTCCCCACTTCCTGTTACTTTGACTTCCAAGTTATCCAGGGATGACTTTGTTAAAAGCAGCATGCAAGGCAGGGATGTACTTAGTAGGGCAATAGTCAGAGTAGAATGTCCTTTATTTTTGTTTCAAAAACAAATAGCTGATGCATATCTTGATCTTGTGCTCAGAGGTAGAATCCAAAATTTAAACATGGCTACTGTCTCCCTAAATAAACAGTTTTTTCTTCTTCTTATTTTTTACTGAATGCACCAAGCTAATGAGAAGAACTCTGCTCTCAGGTGGCTGAGTTGAAACCTGCACATATTTCAGGAATTGACATTTTTTGTATTCTTACTTGAAATCCCTAAACTCTTTCTGATAAGAAGTTATTATTGGTGATTTATCAATAAATTTAAAACAGTGTAATAATCCATCTTTGGAAAGTGCCGGCTCTGTGTACGTCTCAGCTCATCCCTGACTTTTTGCTTCCACTGTAAAGTTATGTCAGAGGACATGCTGACTAACTGGTCTTTCAGGATCTAGAGGAAGAAATTAGGGAAACATTCTCTGGTTTAAATTCCTATCAACAAAGAATTGGCTGGGGGCGAAATGCAAATATGGGGAGAAGGCAACTTCTCACCACCGAGCCTATCTTTACTGAGGACAGTCCACAACAGCGTCATACCCTGGAATTTAAATTCTTACCCTAGAACTTACCTAATTCTGAGGAAATGTGGGTCTCCCTGATCTAAGGGGAAATGATCCAAGAGAGCCTAGAAATTAGTCTGGGATCAACTTTGGATGATCCCAGTTAGAACAGAAGAGTAGGAAGGGTCTGGAGAGACCTTCGTGGACACACCTTGGGTTCTCAGAAGCAGTCAGATTATAAAGGACACAGGGAAAAAGGAGAGGAGGAGACCCATACCCAAAGTGTTATGGACCAAGTGTCCATTGTTCATACAGTTAAAGTATAGATGAGATGAATTTTACTTGGAAGTCAAAGTAACAGGAAGTGGGGACAAGAGTTTTGAGTTTCGAATGCATTCAATTTAAGAAACATTGCGACATCATGAGGGATACATTCCTCAGAATGTCCTTAGAGTTACAGCAATACATTGATCAATGAATTTTGACTGTTGGCATAAATTAAAACTTGATTATCAAATGCACAATTTATAATGAGCCTCTAGAGGAGGAAAAAGAAAGTTTTCATGGGACTCAATGTGAGTTCATAAAACACAGAAGTCATGTGAACATTACCTCCCGAATTTCTCTTGCCCATGTTCTTTCTTTGGTGAGTTCCCTTTATCATAGAGCAAGATGGCAAATAGACAAAATGGGCTCTGCTGTTGTTAGTTTACTGACTGGTTAACACACACACACACACACACATACATACATACATACTTTTGGCTGAGTAATGTATACCCAGCACCCATGGGAACTGGTGGTAAGGATAACCTGTGGGATGCTATAGGATTTTTCTAGTCTATGGATTCTTATACATTAAATACAGATGTAGATAATTTAGGGTTATGCTTCTTTTAAATTTGTGTATTATCCAAACCCAGAGGCATAGCCAAAAGTTTATATAGAGTCCAAATCCATAATGTTCTCAAGTAGCTAAAGCAATGGGATACATATATGGTAGAATTCAGAAGAAATAAGCTTGAAGCCTTAATTTTTTTAAGCAAATAATAAATGTAATATAATAATGGGTCTTACCTTGTAGGGTTGTGGTGAGGAGTAAATGAGATATAAGTAAAGATCTTAACATAGTACCTGGTTCTTGCATATGGAAATGATATTAATTATCTTGGATGCCTAAAACATTGTAAGCATGTGACTGCAATTGGAATGTAAACAAATTGAGAAAGACTTGCTTTGATGACAAGTGATAACCAATTGTTTATGCCAGGGTGTGGCATGACTCACTTGATGCCTGCCAGAGAAACACTCCCTGATAAGGATATCTGCAACCAGGTCTCCAAGGCATCAGATGGCACTCCAATGAGTATAGAAGCAGATTGACACCCGTGGCTCTGACTCCTGGCCCCAGTGCTCATGCTGTGCTGCAGGGCTTGCTGTGCTCCCCACTGCACTGCAGCCAGCACCTCTGGCTGGCAGCTTTGAGCTAATGCTGTGTTGGGCCAGCTCCCAAGACCTCCCCTTAACAGCACCTGCCTTGCGTAGGCTGGACTTGGGAAATTCTGGTATCCTCTGCCTTTAAGTGTGCCGTGTGCTCCTTGACTTGGCTACTGCATACTGGGTGCATTGGCAGCTTGGAAATAAGCAAGCAAATAAATTGCATGGAGGTTACAAACTGCAGTGGTAGAAAAGCTGCTTTTGGTTTGCATCACTTCTCAGGTCATTTTACAACAGTGCTATGTCACTTACTTGGTGCTGTTGCATAGTTAGAGCAGCCAAGGTTGTTATTAATTTCTACTCTTGCTATTTAAAAAAAATGTCTATTTACAAAGCACTGGGCTCTAGCTTCTGCTATTCAAAATATATTTTGCAAGATAAATAAATAATTGACACATTTGTGTTCATAATGCATTAAAGCAATTCCCTAAATTTTACTGAGGGACTATTTTTTTTAAGTGTTGTGGATAAGATGGCAGAGTCTGATTTCAGAACTAAAATCTAATCCCTGAATATCCATTTGCCAGTTGGATGACTTTAGGTCAGCGACCTAATGCCTTCAGGTCTGTTTACTCATCCACAAATGGGAATTATAAGAGACCTGACCTGGTTCAGTGACTGTGAGGATGAAATGAGACTGTACAGCTAAAAGCACTTAGCACAGAACATCATTTATATAGAAAGTACCAGGTATTAGTCCTGTTGTTGTTGACATTGTCTTTGGGCATTTTGACCTTAAAGCATCTTCAGACCTCAAGGAAATTAATTAAGAAAAAACAGGTTGAAAGGAAGATGAAAGTCTTAAGGTAATAAATATGTTTATTAAGAAATACCTAAACAAATAAATAGTACAGTTACATAAATTAAGTACTATATAGAGGAGACGGCGGAATGCTTGAGCCAATACGATAAGGTGAGACAAGTCATGGTTATTTGTCGAAGCATGTAGTAGGATGAGAAGGTGAGGAGTCTCTCCGTTTCTAAGAGGTGAGTCCAGGAAGCCTTTCCAGGGCCGGTGTCACAGGAGGAGACGAGAGACATTTTACTACCATTAGTTTTTATCACAACTGCTTTAAAAAGTGACACTGTGTACTTGGGGTGGCTGTGACAAATGAGTTTTAATGCCTTCATTAGGATTTGCGCAGTGGTATTTTTCTAGCGATCATTTCTCTGTCTTAAGGGGCAAAACGAGAAAGATATATTGGAAAACGCAAAATGATTCACTGTTAACTCTCAAAAAGAGCTGAGATAAATATTTATACTGGTCATTTCACATTCATTTAATACTCAGTGGCTTGTTATATCCACACTAACTGTGGTATCTCTTTTAAATATTCCTATGTGAGTGATTTGTCTTAGCACTGTGCACAGAGGGAACTAATGGCTAAGTGATGAGATATCTCTTTGTCTTAATGCCACACTTGCTAAGCAACTATCTTTTATGTTTCAAGAATTTAAATTGATTTCACTAATTTTTACATGGTGGATTTCTATGCAGTTTCACAGATTATATGCCTACTAGTTGTAAAAACTGGTTAAAAAAAAATACCTTGATCATAAAAGAATGATGCTTTAGGAAAGTGAGAAATCAGCAAACTAAAATCATGGATGATAGGTTTAGGATTACAGTGCTCCCTTTCCCTTCACTAGGTTACATGCTTTTCCAAAGCATTTGTATCTTGAAATCTGTAGTAATTCAATCAATACTCATTAAGCAGTTATGTAGTGGAGAAATAATGTATAGCATCTACTGGGGGTGGCATGCTTGCAAATAGAAATTACAGAGCACTATGGCATGTGTCGCGACAGAAACATGCACAGGTTATAGGTAGAGTAGGGACACCTAACTCATCCTGAAGTGGTGAAAGGAGATTTCATATGGAAGGGCGGAAGCCCAGAAATGATATTCGTTACACAGTGTGTTAGTTTGTTAAGCTGCCAGAATGCAATATACCAGAAAAGGAATAGCTTTTAAAAAGGGAATTTATGAAGTTGCAAGTTTACAGTTCTAAGGCTGTGACAATGTCCAAATTAAGGCACCAACAAGAGGGTACCTTCATTCAAGAAAGGCTGATGCCCTCTGGAATACCTCTGTCAGCTGGGAAGGCATGTGGCTGGATCCACTGGGGTGGGCTTCTGGACACCACTGTCAGCTGGGGAAGCATGTGGAGACTTCTGCTAGCTTTTTCCCCAGCTTCTCAATTCATAAGGATTCCCCAGAGGTGTTTTCCTTGTGAATCTCCAAAGGACTGTGGCTATATGGACTCTATCACTTCTGCTCTTCAAGTATCTGCATCAGCTCTCTCTCTCTCTTTCATTTCTGAGATTTCTCCAAAATGCTTCCCCTTTTAAAGACTCTAGTAAACCAATCAAGACCCATCTCGAATGGATGGAGTCACATCTCCATCTAATCAAAAGATCACACCCACAGTTGGGTCTACCACATCTCAGCTAAGATAATCTAATAAAAGTTTCCACTCTACAATATTGAATCAGGATGAAAAGAAATGCCTGTTCCCACAAGATTGGATCAGGATTAATACATGACTTTTCCAGGGTACATAATAATTTCTTATCAGCACACACAGCATTAGGTTTGCCTGTTGTTTACAGATGCATCTGGGATAGTGCATCTCTGCTCATGCCATAACAGATGTTCACATATTGTCATATCTTTATTAAATCTTGAAGGACTCTGTATAGGATTTAGCCAGGTAACTAAGTGGTAGAGTAGAACATTCCTGTATAAGAAATCTTTGCAAAACCCATCATGAAATATTCTCCTATATTAAAGTTTACCTTGAATGGATTTTCATGTATGGAGATATAGTATGAACAAGAATAATTTTTATGGCATATTCAATTAATCCAGTGTATTTGCATCTAAGGACTATCAGAACAAATTTCCGCAAATGTGGTAATTTAAAACAATAAAAATTTATTCCATTATGGTTCTAGATATTAGAAGTGAAATATGAATGTTTTAGCAGGATCATGCTCCCTCTGAGGGCTTTAGGGAAGAATCCTTCCTCTTCCCTTTCTGGCTTCTAGAGGCTGTTGGCAATCTTTGACATTTCTTGGCTTTTTACTGCATCACTCAAATCTCCGCACCCATCTTTGCATGGCCTTCGTTTCTATATATCTGTCCTCTTTTTATAAGGACACACGCAGTTGGATTTTGGGCCTGGCCTAATCCAGCATGACCTTATCTTAATTTCATCATATCAGTGAAAACCATATTTCCAAATAATATCATAATCTGAGGTCCTAGTTGGATAAGAATTTTTTGGAAACATCAACCAACTACATCCAGTAATATATATTGAAAGGGTCATTCTTTCTCCCCATCTCTGCACCATTCTAATATTCTTAAGAGCAGTCTCTTTTCCACTATTAATTCATACACTTAGTTTGGCACTCAGATTGTCCCAGAGTTGGCCCGTGGGAGCACCTTCAGGAGGTACTTTTGTCATAAATTAAATGTATAGGTATACGTCTATCCATTTCTGGATTTTGGTCCATTGGTTTCTTCGTCAATACTTGTACAAATTATGTATTATTTTAATAGTTGATATAAGTCTAGAAATCCATTAATATAAATCCATCAACTTGGGTGGTGCGATGTTGGCTCAGTGGCAGAATTCTCGCTTGTAATGCTGGAGACCATTATTTGTAGCACGTTTTCCTCTCTCTACTATAAGATCCAGTCTCAAATCAGGTTCTATTCCCAGTGCCTGCCCATGCCAAAAAAATAAAAATAAAATAAATCCCTCAACTTTTCTCTTAAATTGTCTTGGATTTTTTTGCATGTTGATATAATGGAATCACCTTTTCAAGCTGCATATATGCACAAACCTGCCAAAATTTGATTATAATTATATTGAAGCAGTACATCAATTTAAAGAATAATTGATATTATGGTAATATTGATTCTTCCCATCAGTAAACAATGGTATGCTATACATATATCCCTCCATTCATTTGTATATTGTTTAACTTCACATATTTTCTTTTTTTGTTTGGTTTGATTTGTGTTGGTTTTGTATGCAGAACTGTGCATGTTTTTTGTTAATTTTATCCTTTTTTGATGGGGGCTTTTTGATACTATTAAAATATTTTTCTACATTTTGGTTTTCAGTATATGGAAATAAATTTGATTTTTATATTTGAGATCCTATATCCAACAACATTACTAAGTCAGTTTTCAGTTCTAATAATCTATTTCTCAAGTCTTTAAAAATTTTCAGGTACATAACTATTCTACACAAATATTAATCATTTTAGCCATTCTTTAAAGATTTAATTGTAAATAATTACAAACTCATAGAAAAGTTGCAATAACAAAATAGTAAAAAGAACTCTCATAACGCCCTTTACCTGGATTCATCTTTTGTTAATACTTTATCCCATTTACTTTATCATTTATTCTTTTTCTATCTTTCTCTCACTTGTATTCTCATTTTTGCTCTGTTGTGTGTGTGTGTATATATATTACATTTCCTTCTAACCAATTTGAGGATAAATTGCATGCATTATGGCAATTTAACCTTAAGTACTTCAATGTGATATCTTAAAAAATAGAGAAAAGTTCCTTAAATACTGTATAATAACCAATTTGATATTGATAGAATCATCAATTGATTGATTCCAGTTTTACTGATTTACCTAACTATATTATTCATAGCACATTTTCCTCTCACTACTATAAGATCCAGTCTCAAATCAGGAATACATTTGATTTTCAATTCTCTTTAGTGTCCTTTTATCTGGAGCATTTTCGTATTCTTTCTTAGTCTTTTATGACACTGACATTTTTGAAAAATACAGTCCTTTTTAATAGAACGTTTACCAGTTTGGGTTTGTCTGATGTTTATCATGATTAGATTCAGGTTTTGTAACCCTACTCATGATATTACAAAAGTGATGCCACGTCCTTCTCAGAGCACCACCTCTGGAGGCACACGGTACCCATCTGCCTCTTCCTGAGAATATTAGTTTTGATCACTTGGCCAAGAAATCCAATATCTCTTTCAACTAATAAGCATTCTATCGGGAGATACTTTCAGACCATTCAAATATTTTGTTCCATGTTAAAATGTCCCTTTATTTGTAGAATACATTGATAATTCTTGCCTGAATCAATCTTCTATGACAGCTGCAAAATGATAATTGTGCAATTCTAGCATTCTCCCTATAATTACTGGTTGGTAATAATTACTCCTCATTCTAGTGTACTTCAGAGCCCTGTCTTTTCCACTATTTATTTATACATTTATCTATCTATGCATTATCATTATGAAATTAGGGGTTCCTTATTTTTCTTTGCTTTATAGATCATTTCTGTGTTTAGTGTAGCACTCATGTTGTCCCGGATTTGGCCAGTGGGAGCACCTTCAAGAGGTGATTTGTCTCATTTCCCACTCGACTCTGTCTGCTCTCCATTCCTACCACTTGGCAGTGACAGGGAAGAAGTGGCGACTTTATCAGAATTCTTTTCTTCTCTACTTACAGGAAATTAATAATTTTAATATCTCGTTTTCCTAGTAAAATTGAAGGCAAGACTCGTATGATTTATTTTCTCACTTTTGTTTTATGGGTCTTTGTGGGAGGTTGCAAGTAGTTTAAAAATCAAGTAGATGGTGATGCCATCGACTTGGCAATGCAAGGCACCACCTGAAAAAGTCTGCCCGCAGAATCAACTCATTAAAGGAAAACTCCTACTTGCTCATGTGTCTGGATTATGAAAGAGACTTGAGGAGTATGCCACGTATGCTGAATCAAAGAAAGAGATATGGAAATTGGGTAGAAATCTGCATTGTGGACCCACCGTTCTGGACCTTTTCTCTTACCTGGTCCCATGCAGCTTGGAGTCACTCAGAGGCAGCATGGCCAGAACTGCCTGCTGCAGGGACACACCATGGAAGCACTTACAGCAGCGAGTTACAATCTCACATGGACTTAGGCACAGTGACCCAAGTCCTCAGAGACCCAGGAGGAACACAAGCCCCATACAAAAGTGCTCCAAGGGAGAAAAGAGACCTGGCAGAACTGTTGGCAGGAGGTACCCACACTCAATCCTGCCTCTGTTCCCTGGACCACCCAATCAGAAAGCAAACCTCTTGGGATTGGCCCCACTTGACTCCCTAGGGTGGGATACCCTTAGCGGGTAGAACCAAAGGCAGAAAAGCTTCACAGAACAAAAAAGAGGGAAGGGAGACTTGAGCTATTATAATACAGGATGGATTGCAGGACTGAATAGTGCAATGAAACAGAAATGAGAAAGAGATCATACAGATACTTAGCAAAAGATCAACTATATGGAAGAGGCAGAGGCCAAAAGGATAGACAAAAGAGATATGACATGTAAAAACCAAAGGAAAAAAATGGGTGAAGTAAGTACTGCCTTTACAGTAATAATACTGAATGTTCATAGATTAAACAGCCCAATCAAAAGACAGATTGTCAGAATGAATTAAAAATCCTGACCCAAAACTATATTGTTTACAAAAGACTCATTTTACACCTGAGAACATGAATATGTTGAAAGTGAAAAGGTGGACAAAAAACATCCCATGCAATAGTAACCAAAAATGAGTTGGAGTAACTATCCCAATATCAAACAAAATATACTTTAAGAGAAAAGCTATTATAAGAGATAAAGAAAGGTACTATATGTTATTAAAAGGGTCACCCAACAAGAAAAAATAATATTCATATATATGTGTGCAGCTAACCATGGTGCCCCAAATTACATGTGGTAAACACTGGCAAAACTGAAGGGAGAAATAGACACCTCTGTAACAATTGTTAGAGACTTCAGTATATCACTCTTATCAACAGATAGAGCATCTAGATGGAAGATCAATAAGGAAACAGAAAACTTGAATTATGAGATAAGCTAGATCTAACAGACATATACAGAACCTTGCACCCCCAAACAGCAGGATATGCATTCTTCTCACGTGCACAAGGATTGTTCTCCAGGATAGACCACAGGCTGAGTCACAAAACAAGTCTCAATACATTTAAAAAGATTAAAATTATACAAAGCATCTTCTCTGAACACAATGGAATGAAGCATGGAATCACTAACAGGCAGAAATTTGGGAAATCAACAAATGCATGGAAGTTACATAGCATACCCTTAGTCAGTGGGTTAAAGAAGAAATTACATGGGAGATCATTAAATATCTTGAGATAAATGAAAATGAGCACACAGCATACCAATAGTATAGGATTTAGCAAAGACAGTGCTGAGAGGGAAATTTATAGCCCTAAATATTTACGTTAAAAAAGAAGAGCTCAATCTAAGACCTAACTGCATACCTGGAGAGACTAGAAAAGGAACAGTGAATTAAACCCAAAGGAAGAAGAAATAAATGAAACAGAGGACCAAAAAATGGAGAACATTAACTAAAAGTTGGTTCTTGAGATCAATAAAATTGACAAAACTTTAGCTAGACTTCAAAGAAAAAAAGAGGAAGGTACAAATAAATTGAGAATTGAGAAGGGAAACATTACTAACCCTGCAGAAATTACAAAAAAAAAAAAAGGATTGTAAGGTAAATATTGTGAAGAAATGAATGCCAGCAAATTAGATAACCTAGATGAAATGGATGAATTCCTAGAAACCCACAAGCAACCTGTATTGATTCGAGAAGAAATAAAAGATCTCAACAGACCAATTACAAGTTAAGTCATTGAATCAGTCACCAAAAACCTTCCAAGAAAGAAAAGCCCAAGACTAGACACCTTCACAGGTGAACTCTACCAAACGTTGCAATGAGAATTAGTACCAATCCTGCTCAAACTCTTCCAAAAATTGAAGAGGAGGGAATGTTACCTAACTCATTTTATGAGGTTGACATCATCTTAATACTAAAGTTGGATAAAGATACTACAAGACAAAATTACGAATCAATTTCTCTGATGAATGTAGATGCAGAAACTTCAAATAAATACTAGCAAGTTGACCCAATACATTAAAAAAATTGTATACTATGATCAAGTGGGATTTATCTCAGGCATGCAGGGTGTTTTGACATAAGAAAATCAATTAATGCAATAAAACTACAGAAACCAATGGGGAAAAACACATATCGTCTCAATTGAAGTAGGAAAGGCATTTGACAAAAATCAGCATCTTTTTTGATAAAAACACATAAAAAAGTAGGAAGAGAAGGAAACTTTTATTTCTTCTCGAGTCGTAGTTTGTTCGTGTGTTTCTAGGAATTTGTCTATTTTAAGTAGATTGTCTAATGTTGGCATGCAGTCACAGAATCCCCTTATGATCCTTCTATTTTTTAATTCTGTATGGTGGGGTCACATGTCATTTTCTTTCCACGTGAGTTTCCCCTATTGCAGCACCATTTGTTGAATTTTTGTTTGCTTAGTTTTTCGTTTGTTTGTTTGCTTGTTTGTTTGGGAAGCGCCTGGGCCAGGAATCGAACCTGGGCCTACCCCATGCAGGCAAGAATTCTACCACTGAAGTACTCTTGCACCCCCTCTTATAATCCTTTTTATTTCTAGGGGGTCAGCTGTAATTTTCCTCTCTCATTTCTGATTTTATTTATTTGCATCTTTTCTTTTTTGTCAGTTTAGCTAAGGCTTTGTCAATCTGATGTTTGTTTTCATAGGTACCTCAGGAATAAGTGCTGGCCTCATAAAATAAGTTGGCAGTATTTCCATTTGTTTCATTTTCTAGAATTTTTTTTTTTTTTAACATGGGCAGGCATCAGGAATCGAACCCGGGTCCTCTGGCATGGCAGGCGAGCATTCTTGCCTGCTGAGCCACCGTGGCCCACCCTTTTTTCTGGAAAATTTTGTGTGAGATTGCTATGTCTTATCAGTTCAGAAGAAGTCATCAGTGAAGCAGCTATTTGAGCTTTGGAGTTTTCTTTCTGGCAAAGTTTTAAAAAATTTCCGGATTCATTCGCTTCTTAGACCATGCACCCCCCCCACCCCAAAAATCCTGATTTAACTTCTTTTCTAGATATACGTCTACTCAGATTGTCATTTTCTTCTTGTGCCAGTTTAGAACATTTAATTTATTCTAAGATTTTTCTTTTAATCAAAATGTTTGAATGTGTTCAAAATGCATAAAGTTATTCAAAGTCATTTCTAACTTTTTTAATGTCTGTGGGATATGTAGTGATATCTCTTTTTTAATTTCTTTGATATTGATATTTGTACTTTTATGTTTTCTGCTTCATCAATCTTCCCATCATTTATCAATTTTATCAGTCTTTTCAGAGAACCAAGATTTGACTTTGTGGATATTCTCTACTGTAGTTTGTTATTCTATTTCATTATTTCTGGTTCTTAAATCTGTCATGTCCATCTATTTTTTTTTTAATTTCTTGGGTTTCACTTGCTATTTTCATTATTTCTGGAAGTGGCTGCTCCCACATTTTCAGTCTTCCTTTCTAATACAAATACTTGCAGCTATAAATATTCCTTCAAACACGTCTTTAGCAGAATCCCACAAGTTCTGATAAGTGATTTTGTTATCATTCAATTCAAAATATTCTCTAATTTCCCTTGTGACTCATTTAACCCATAACTTTAGAAGTGTTTTGATTAACTTCTAAACACTTGGGAATACTCAGTGGTGGTTAATAAATCTATCCTGTATGATTTTAATCCTTTTAAATTTGTCATAATTTTCATTTGGGCATGATAGATGGTCAACTATGGTACATCTTTCCTGTGTATTTGGGAATGGTTTAGTGCAGCATTTTTATATGCCAGTTAGTGAATTTTACTGTGTTGTTTTAATATATATTCTTCCTTTTTTCCCCCATATTGTATCATTTACTCAGGAATATGTATTAAAACATCCTACTATGATTGCAAATTTGTCCATTTCTTCTTTTTTTGTTTTACATAATTTTTAGTTATTTCACCCCTGCATAAAAAAATAGAGTAGTTTAATCTTTCTGGTGGATGTACCCTGTTATCATTATGTAGCATCCTTTACTGGCTCTAGTAATAGCTCTTGTTTTAAATTCTAATTTGTCTGATATTTATAAAATGCATCAGCCTTTTCTTTTGGCTAGCAGTTGGTTAATATACCTATTTCCATACTTGCATTTTCAATTTTTCTGTAACCTTATGTCTATGATGTGGGCCTTTTAAAAGCAAGAAGTTCAGTTTAATTTTTCAATTCATTATTATTATTATTCAGCCTGGAAATATTTGCCAATTAGCATATGTATTTAATTCATTTACATTCAATACATATCACTTGTTAGCCTTTTGACTAATATCAAGTGCAATATATTTAACCTAAATACTGATACTGTTAATATGCCATTTTGCTATTTATTTTCAATGCTTACCACCTGTTATATATTCCTTTTCTTTTTTTTCAATTTTAGTACTCAAGTCCATTTTTATTATTTTACCTATGTTACTTTTTCTTTACTCTTCTGTCCGTAGCAGCCCTAGAAAATGTAATATACATACCTGTCTAATTAAAGTATGTAAATTAGTATGTTTATAATTTCATAGAAAATGTGAGGACCTTGGAATACTTTAAAGTCATTTGACCCCTCATGCCCTTTGTTATTTATTTCAAATATGTACACATACATTTATTAAACACCACAATAGATTATTATAATTATTTAATCTAAATCAGATTTAGCCACATTTTTTTTTTTGGTATGTTGTATGGCAGGTCACATTTTATTATTTTTCCATGTGAGTATCCTGATATTGCAGCACCACTTGTTGACTTTTTTTTTGTTTGTTTTGTTTGCTTGTTTGCTTTTGGGGAAGTGCATGGACTGGGAATCAAACTCAGGTCTCCTGCATAGCAGGTGAGAATTCTACCACTGAACTACCCTTGTACTTCCATCCACATATTTTTATTTCTCCTTGTCTCCCATTAGAAGAACTTCTTAAAGTATTTATCCTAGTGGCATTTCTAGCAAGAAATTCTGTCCTTTTAATTGCATGAAAATATCTTTATTTCACCTTGGCTTTCGTTCTACACCTTTGTGGAGTGTGAATTTTTAGTTTGGCCATATTTTCTTTCACAACTTTGAACATATTCCATTGTCTTCTGACTCTGTTATTTCTTTTAGAAGTTCCACTCTGTGTTAGTCAGGGTTCTCTAGAGAAACAGAAATAACAGGAGATATCTGCAAATATGAGATTCATAAAGGTGTCTCATGCAACCATGGGAATGAAAGAGTCTAAATCCACAGGGCAGGCTGTGAAGCTGGCTCCAATGAAGGGTCTGGATGAACTCCACAGGAGAGGCTGGCTGGTTGGCTGAAGAAGCAGTGAAAGAGTTTCTCTTCTTCCTTAAAAGCCTTCAGCTGATTGGATTATCTCATTGTCAGAGGTATATGTCAGTTCATTACAGATGTGTTCAGCCTCAGATGCAATCAAATGACTGATGATGTAATACACCAGCCTTCCAGTCTATCAACCAGCCACAAAATATCCTTGCAGCAATGCTCAGGCCAGTGGTTGCCTGAGCAGACAAATGGGCATCATCCCTTGGCCAAGTTGACACCAGAACTAACCATCACATGCTATCATTCTTATTGTTGCTCCTTTGAAGATAATATATTTTGGTGCAGGGTTGATAGGGACTGGAAGCATGATTTTAAGATTTTTATCCCTCTTTTTTTTTTTTTTAGCTTTCAACATTTTTACTGTGATGCCAAGATTTAATTTTCTATGTCTTCATCTAGCTTGAGTTTTATAGTGAATCTTGGATCTGTGGCTTCATGTCTTTTTGCTATTTTGGAAAATTCTCAGTCATTATCTCTTTAGATATTGCTTTCTCCCTAGTCTCATTCTCTCCTTTCTGGGAACTCTAATAGCTTATACAGTTGATTCTCATTATTTGCTGAAGTTATTTTCCATAAAGTTGCTGTGAATACAGAATCAGTGAATACTGAAATATTGCTATAAGGGGAAATACAGGGTTAGGTTCCTGAGAGCCTCTGGTCATAACATTTTCATCAACTGATCAAAATATATCCTTGTTTTGTGTTTCTATTTAGAAGCCACTGATTTAATATATATTTGTTCAGCCATAAACATTGAGCTCAAAGACAACAGCATTATAACTCATGTCTGAACAAAGTTTATCTAATACATGAATTTTCTCCACAAGCCATGCCGGAGTTTCCTGCACTCAGGAACACTAACCAGCATTCGGTATTATACTTGGGGACCACTTTAAACAGAGGAATTACAAAAAAAAAAAAAAAAAAAGTCATAAAATTTTGAAAGCTGTGGCACTAACTATACTGCAAAAAGGATAGTTGTTTACAGAAGGAGAGCTGAAACAAGATGGCAAAGAACTACCTTAATGAGGTCAGCTGGGAATGTGTGCATTACGGAACTCACATTTTTCACAATTTTGTATATGTCAGTGAATGACCACAAAAGTGCTGCAATTATTGATTTGGGGGTTACAAATAAATTTTCAACAAGTAAGCGAATTCACAAATATGGAATCCATTAATAATGAGGATTGGTTCTATACTATACCATTTTACTGAACCCTAACTTTTTTTCTTTCTTTTTTTGTTCATCTTTTTCAAATCTCTCTGTGCTTGAATCTATTTCCTACTGACCAGTCTGTCAATTTGCAAATTATCTCTTCAGTTTTATTAAACCTATCTAAATTTAGTTATTGTATACTTGAGTTCTTTGATATATATATATATATATATATATATATATATATATATTAATTTGCATATGGGCAGGAGGCACCAGGGATCGAACTCCAGACCTCCAGCACGGCAGGTCGGAGCTCTGCCTGCTGAGCCACGGCAGCTGCCCTCTTTGATATATTTTTCAGTACATTACTATTTTCAGTATATTACTATTTTCTGCTGAAATTTCCCATCCTGCCTTCTAACCTTCTGGATCATCTTAATCACAATTATTTAAAAAAATTTAATTATGTGAGACTTTTTCTTTCAAATGCCTACTTTTTTCCTATTGTTCTGGAATCCTGGTAGGTTGTACCACGTTTTAAAAAATTTTCTTGAATGTCAGATATTGTGTATGAAGAATTGCAGAGATAACTCAGGGTCTCGATGATGTCATCCTCTTTGAGATAAGGTTTACTTTTCCTTCCAGGGACATGGTCATACCACCTTCATGTGGTCTAGATTTTGGCTGGTATGAAACTGGGCAGTATGTCCCTTCTGATATCTCAGGGAAACCTGACA
>PVIY010005053.1:0-97407 GCA_004026745.1 Myrmecophaga tridactyla
GAAGTGCCTGAAAATGTAGAGCTGTGTTCCAGTAGCCATGTTTCTTGATGATGATTGAATAATGATATAGCTTTCACAGTGTAACTCTGTGATTGTGAAAACCTTGTGTCTGATGCTCCTTTTATCTACCTTGTCAACAAAGGAGTAGAACATGTGGAATAAAAATAAATAATAGGGGGAACAAATGCTAAAATAAATTTAGTTTGAAATGCTAGTGATCAATGAAAGTGAGGGGTAAGGGGTATGGTAGGTATAATCTTTTTTTTTTCTTTTCTTTCCTGTGTTCATTTTATTTCTTTTTCTATTGTCTTTTTATTTCTTTTTCTGAATTAATGCAAATGTTCTAAGAAATGATGAATATGCAACTAAGTGATGATATTGTGAATTACTGATTATGTATGTTGATGTTTTATTTTGTTTCTTAATTTTTAAATTAATAAATAAATTAAAAAAAAACACCCAATAAAGAGGTTCTTTAGACAGATATAAATTGATCCCATATGGAAGCACATAAATGTAGGTAGGAATGAATAACAAATGAAATGGTAAGTATGTGAATAAAAGCAAATGAGAACTGAGTACAAAATGAAACATTAATAATGTCTTTCAGGATTTAAAACTAGGTAGAAATAAAATATATGAGAATAAGGTCAAAGAAACAAGATAGAGGAGAATGGATTTCATGTGTTTTAAGCACCTAGTATCATATAAGACATGGTAAAAGACTAATTTATAATTATCAAAAATCAAGAATCAAAGAATAAAAGAACACTGTTTAATCAACAAGTTCATAGTGAAGAAAAATAATAACAAATTATCAAAAAGAAAGAAAAGACAAAAACAAAAAAAAGTGGTGGTATACCCAAATAGAAAACAAATAGCAAAAAGATAGGTTTAAAACCAAATATATCAACAATTACTTTAAATATAAATAGACCTAAATATGTTAATGGATAAAGAAAGATTGCCAGACAGGATTAAAACAAAACTTAATTATATGTTCTTCCTAAGAAACATTTGTTAAACATAACCTAGAAAGATTAAATGACAAGTTATAGAAAAATACCATGAAAACACTAAGCACAATAAATATGGTACTTCAAAAGTATTCTTACAGCAAGAAATAAATTCCACGTTCCACAGAAAGCATGCTCTGTGGTGACAGCTGCAGAAAGGTTCAGGGTGAATGCTGTAGGGATTGACAACTATTTAAGAAGAAAGGTAGCAGGCGTGAGAGAGGAGCAAGTTGGGCTACACTGCAGTTACAAGAAGGACTCGGGCAAACCTGTGGGAGAAATGAGACCAAGAAGGTCTCTCAGAGTTGCTGGAGTTGGAGGCAGGTCGCTAGGTCTTTAAAAAGTGTTCATCAACCAATCAATGGCTTTAGGCTTGGGAAGAGAGTCTGAATTTATTAGAGGTGGCTGAACATTAGCAATTGAAGGGTGTCGATCAGTAGCCCTTCTAGTAGCTGGGGGAATAAACCCCAGGGAATCTTAGGGGCACAGCACAGAATCAACTACAGATGTTTTGTTTGTTGAGTAGTAAAGAAATGGCAAATGGCACCACTTGTTTTTGCTTATCTGTGCCAAGCTATATGCTTTACATGCATGACTTATTATCAAAATAATCATATGAGGTGAGTCATAGCAGGTCCTTATGGGACAGAACACACTGAGAATCTGGATGTTAAGTAAGCTAGTAAGAAATTATTAAACTGGAAATTAAACCCAAGTTGATGTGATTCCTAAGCTTTTGATCTTTCCAGTTTATTTGCAATTCCTAGACAAATAAAGAAATAAACTAACTTTAAGCGTAATTTCATGACAAAAAATATACATTTGAATGTTAAGTATAGATCTTATTTTTTAGTTCATCTTTCTCTACTTCATCTCTTTCTGGTATTTATTTTTTGAATGAATGATACTTTTATTTTGTTAATAGTTTCATTTCAGTCCAAGGGAAAGTGATTCTGGATTTGAAAACACTCTAGAAGCTTAATTCAAAGGTACTTTATGATGATTTGGTACAGGTTGTCCCAAAGACAAGCCAGTATGAATTGTACTAATAATATGAATTTTTCTACATGATAGGGACCCGGAATTTTATTTCTCTTTATTTTCAATAAATTTCAACTGTAATAATTTCTAATGACCAGCTATATATTTTTTGCAGCTACAACCTTTGAGTCAATAGTATAGAGTTGCCCTAGTATTTGAAATCAAGATATAGAACTGAAGAAATCACTGTTTAGTTTGGCTTAATTTGGGGAACTCCTGCAATGGCCACACTCATCTCCTAATATTCTGTTACACTGAAAAGCACCTATCTTTCGGGATGCAGCAAAAGCAAAACCAAATATCTGCTTAAATGACTAAAATATACATTACTTTTTACCAGGATAATTCAAAGTGAATCCAGTAGTGATCAATTATGGCAGATATTTCTAATAAAATCTTATTTGGTGAGGTGATCCCTGAAGAAATCAGCATTTGTGGTGTGTGTGTTGGGGTGGGGGGTGTTGTGTGTTAGCTTTCATATGCATTTAAATGCTAGGGAAATTTTATTTCACTCTATTGAATAACCATAAACAGGTAGGCATTTTGTCTGAAGAGTTGTATTTATCCTCGGTCCCTGGATACACTTTCGCCTGTTTCCTGGAAATTGAAGGGCCTTGACTCTCACTCTCTTCCTTTGACAGAGTTGCCACCAGGTATCTATACATCTTGAAGGCTAACACAAAATCAATTGGTGTGATTATGCAATTTAGCTGCATTTGTGGTGCTAATTTATCTACTGGCATCTGTAAATGACTTTATTATAAAAAATTCAAAGCCTTTGCTGAAAGCCAAATTAGACTTGGTAGCAACACAAAAACATTATCAACAGGGGAAATCTCTAAAAGCACAGGCAAACAACAAAACATCAAGTGATGTCTAGGAAGACATAAAAATGTGATATCAATTCATTAAGTGCTGACTATTGTTGTTTTAGTTGAGATCTCAGTAAAAGTGTATTGCTGATGGGATTTGCCAAGTTTCTCTACTGGGAGCCAATTTACCTTTCTCCTCTCAGATGCTTCTCAGGCACAATAACTGGGACCTGCCATTATTAGCAAGTTACAGATGACAAACTTCAGTGACAGCTGAATGCAGTAGAGTTGATAAGATAGAAAAGACATGCATTTATATTTAGTTTCCAAAACTAAAAACAATACTTTCAAAATCTGGTACACTGTGAATATCAATGAAGAGAAACAAAAAGCATTTGCTCAAAAAAGAGTGATATGGGCAGTGCAACGGTGGCTGAGTAGCAGAATTCTCACCTGCTGTGCTGGAGACCCGGGTTCGGTTCCTGGAGCCTGCCCATGCAAAAAATAAAAAAAAGATCTTCAAATTCATATAGAAAGCAACCAACATATTAAAAATGCATAGATTTGGGCCGACACTCAATGAAGAAGAAATAGAACGTAATTTTTGTAAAGGTATGGATAAAATTGTTTATTTGAATCTAGTAAATTCTGACAGGTATACCTGTCAGAATGTAGTTGCAGGTATAACTTCTGTTTCAAGAAGGCCCTGATAAAGTGTTATTTGATAGACAATTTAAAGGTCATTTGATGTGACATCCTCATCTTCAAAGGTGATCCAAAAAGTTTAGTGGTTGCTCCACTGGTTCCTAAGATGAAAATCATCCAATTAATCAATTATCCAATGTTCTTTCCTCAGCTATCTTTCTTTCAATGATATATAGCAATAGAAATCTCTCTTTTTTTTGTAATTTTTAACTGAAGAACCTTAATTCACTAAACACTGGTCTCCATTGAAAGGCTAGAGACAGATTACTGCTACCATAAAACTTCAAGGAACTTCACAAATGCAAGCCACTAAGCAAATTAAAAGAATAGGCTTATGGATTGTCTTTCATATCAAACATGAACCATTCTTCAAATACCTTGACAAGTCAATAAATCAAAAATTAATTGGCTTAGAAATGTTGCTCTTTAATTTTTAAATTAAAGCATCAAAATAGCTTGAGTTTCAAATTTAGAACAAGCTGCTCCCAATTGCTATTGCTTCATATGAGTAGAGCTATATCTAACATTATTGAAGTATACTACTAGTGTTATTTATATATGAAACTCAGTGATTTATATAGATTTTGTTTCCAAACAGAACAACCTATTAACATGTATAGGGAAAGAAGACATCTGAAAGCTAGGCACTAATTGTCACTTTTTTAAAATGCAGTTTTATTGATATATATTCACATACCATATAATCATCTAAATATGCAATCAGTAGTTCACCGTATCATCATATAGTTCTGCATTCATTTTGAACATTTTCATCACCCCAAAAACAACAAAAATAAGAATAAAAATAAAAATAAAGCAAAAAAAGAACACCCAAAATATCCCATACCCCTTATCCCTCTCTATTATTTATTTTTTTGTCTTATTTTCTTACTCATCTGTCCATTTACTGGATAAAGGCATTATCAGTCATAAGGTTTTCAAAATCACATGATCATGCCATAAACTTTTATAATTATGTATTCATCTTGGAGAATTTTGAGATCATAGTTCAACAATTGCAGGGATTTCTCTCTAGCTACTCCAATTCACCAAAACTGAAACTTAAAATGCGTAAGAATAACCTCCAGAGTGACCTCTCAATTCCATTTGAAATCACTCAGCCTACTGAAGCTTTATTTTCTTTCATTTCTCTTTCCCTTTTGGTTAAGAAGTCTTTCTCAGTCCCATGATGCCAGGGCCAGTCTGATCTGCAGGAGTAAGGTCCCACATTGCCAGAGGATTTACACCCCTGAGAGTCAAGTTGCATGTGGGGGGATGACAGTGAATTTACATGTGGAGTTGGCTTAGAGAGAGGCCACATCTGAGCAACCAAAGAGGTTCTCTGGGGGTGACTCTTAGGCATAATTATCAGTAGGCTTAGCTTCTCCTTTGCATGAATACGTTTCATAAGGGTAAGCCTCAAGATCCAGGGCTTGCCCTATTAAACTAATAGTTCCTAGTTCTTTTGAGAATATCAGGTCTTCCCCAGGTGAGGAAGTTTAACATTACTCCGTTTTTCCCCAGTTTCTCAAGGGCATTTGGCAAATACGTTTTTTTCTTTTTGATCTTCTGCCCAGATTACCCTGGGACTTCTCAGGGCATCACACTAACCTATACAAACCAACAAGATCTCACAACCTATTCAAGTTTCCATGTAATTATGGTGTTCAAATAAACTGGCCATAAAAGTTAAATTAGTGCGCTACAGAAAACAAATTTTGTACCAAATAAACATCTTTCCCTTTGTCTCACACAGAAATTGATGTTTTAAAATACAGTCGATATCATCCTTTACCCTTTAGTCTGATTTACCCTAGTCATAATCAGATCAGCTTCATTCATATCTCTAATTGAAGTTGGATTTCTTTTTCAGCTTTGTAAACAGTTGCTGTACGGAGTAATGCTGACTTTCCTAATGCAGAACTCTAGCTCTGAATCACAGGTGCCCCAAAGGTCCCAGGGAACAACCAGGATATATACCAAGCAAGAGTCTGGTATCTGAGAATTTGGAAATAACAGTTACAACTCAGGTATAGATGTGACTGCTTTAAGAGCTTACAATCTAGGAATCTTTACAATAAACCTTCCCTTGATAACTATGCTCTTGAATTCAATACTCAGAGTTTGTACAGTATAGTGAGTCCATATTAGAGAAGTCTTTTAATATCTGTCTTTTCATTTCTGGTTTATTTCACTCAATATACCATCCTCAGGGTTCATTCACCTATCTGCATGCCTTATGATTTCATTCCTTCTTACAGCCACTCAATATTCCATTGTATGGAATACAGTATTTGTTTATTCCTTTGATTGGGTCATTATCTTCATTTTTCCTAGTATGAATCATAATTTTTTGCTGCTATCTAAGCATCTGATTTCTTTGGTTAGTTTATTTTGGGTGTTGTTTTTAGTCTCTTACCTAGGTTTTTCTTGTTAACTAGCTTTGTTCCCTGTTCTTTGGTATTCGGTTCAATTTATTCTGGTCCTCTAGCATAGCTTCAGTTTAACTGATCAGAATTTTTCAGTTCTTATTTTTCCAGTTTTTGCCCTGCCTATATGGATCCTATTTTTTTAGAGGGTCTCTCTAGATAGAATTGGCCATAATCAGATTTTTCCCGACAAGGCAGGCCCAGGTCTCAGGCAGAGGGTGCAGTCAGTATCAGGTGTGCCTGAAGATGAGACCCAGCAGGTTGTGTGACTTTCCTGTGGAGCCTCTAGACTCTGTGCTTCGGCGCTTGTCAGCCCCCAGCTCCCCATTGGCGTAAACTTATAAGATGCCTTTAATTCTCAGCAGCTGGTCCCTGCCAGGGGCCTGGTTGACACAGAGGTTGATGTAGAAGGCAAACTTAAGCTGAATCTGATTCTCAGCCCTGGGGTCTGAATTCTCTGGAGGAGGGCTGTCACTTGGGCTGCCCTGCCCGCCAACCCCTTTTCTTGGGGAAGATACACCCTTTAGGAAATTATCTCCTTCACTTGACTTGTTACTTTGTCTCTCAGACCTATCTTAACTCTGCCCACCTTTGCCGGGGTCACTGATGACACCTGAAAATGCCTGAGGCTTTCTCTAATGAGCTGCTTAGAATACTTTTAAAAAGAGAGAGAAATAAATAGATAAATAAATAAATAAATAAAATCACTTTTCAGAACCGGTCTCCAGTCTCCAAGGTCTATTTACCATTCGAGAAACAGAGTCAGTACTGGCTCTATGTGCCCCTTTTTCTAGGGGTCCATCCCTTTACAAATAATCTGAGCTCAGCTGACTCCAAAAGTCTCTGTTTTATTTGTTTTCTCCAGCCCCTTTTCTCTTCTGGAAGGGGACTCAGAGTTACTTTCCTTTAGGTTTATCTGTAATCAAAGCTTGTATTCAACAGTCCAATTTTGTTAATTAAAACTGCAATTATAGGTGGGCCACAGTGGCTTGGTAGGCAGAGTTCTTGCCTGCCATACTGGAGACCGGGGTTCAATTCCTGGTGTCTACCTATGTAAAAAAACAAAACACACAATTGGAGCTTGGTTGAACTACCTTTCCTTGCTGCTATTATAAAATTCTTCTTTTTCCAATGGGGAAATGTTTCCAACAGCTTGACATGCCAATGCAGGAGGGGCGCCAATCTCCCCAGTTGGAAGCTTTACTTACAGTTCTATGTTGTGATCTCGGCCCTTCACCCATTCCAGGCTGGAGTACGAAATGTGTCCAGTCTCAGATGTCCCTCAGTTATCCCAGATGTTACTGGCTATTTACTAGCTGCTTCCACTCCTCCCTATGCCACCATCTTGCCTCATCTCCCCTAATTGTCACTTAAGAGTGCTATTGAGAGGTCTACACATTATTCATCTAGCAAAAATTATCATCTTGGAAAAACACACATTTAGGACATAGCAGCTGTAGGGGTTAACTGAAATAATATTGTTGAGTTGTCTGTGAGTGGAAAGTGGGCAAACTGAATTACAGCAATGATTCCTGATGTTGCTGCAGTCTTTGCCACTGAGTATCTGATACTATACATTGTGTGCAACAGTTAAAGGATAGAATTGAAATAAAGGATCTATGTGATACTGTCAAAATGGAATTCAGAATTTTATCATCCTTTTCTCCTCTTAGGACGTGCTTAACAATTTGTGTCTATAAAATAGCTTATTCAAATTAGGTATGTATAAGAGATTAAAATCTACTCACAGACTGAAAGACAATCATATTCATATACTTAAAGATGTATCTGATCCCAAGTCATTTGTCTGACAACCTCATGTATCTAAAATGAAACTGACGGTAGAGTAAGGAAAAACAAAATAAAACATTACTTCAGGTTGAAGAAATCAAGGACCACTGGATGGAGAAAATGCTATCTGACTAGGAAATTGAAGTAGGATTTATATATTCAGAGAGAATAAGGAGGTATCACAAACCAGAAATTGGCTGTAGCACAATTACCCAAAAGCCAGCTGGCAGAAAATGGTCACTTGTTGCCAGACTACTCAACCATTATGTTTCCTGATGATGTTTGGCTAGGCTACTTAATGATACTTCACTTAAATTTAACCACATTTTAGTATTTAAATATTGGCTCCAGTCTCCCTTTGTGCCTCTCAAAAAGAAAACATTTTGAGGATAATTTAAAATATTTTTACTTTCATTAAAATTCAAAATTTTAATGAGATTGCTTTGCAATGGAGAAGTTACATTTTTTTCCTACTTTTATTTGCTCTTAATCACACTAAGAATATCTGTGCCAATCTGTATATCATCAAAATTTCATTTACTTAAATTTTACTTGTACTTTTTGAAGATTTTTTCAAAGTTAAAAAAACAAAGCATCATAAGGATGCTTTTAGGAAAATTAGTCATTTGTTGAATGGATCAATTGATGAACATTTTTTTTAAGTTCAGTTAAATAATTGAAGTTTACATTTAAATGTCCTTTTTAGGACTCCAAATTACATGTAAAAACAGTTCAAAACAATTGAATTTTTTGCCAGCTGATGATTTTTTTCAAGTGAAGATACATGAATTGGTTTTGGAACCAGTAAAATCAGTATCATGAAAGATTTTATTCCTTTTCTGGTTTTTTTTTGGGTGGGGGAGTGTTATTACCTCTGTTTTTGACTTGTTTTTGTAACATATGTACAATTCAAATTTCCTCCTTGAACCAATTTCAAGTATACACATCAATGGCCATTCATTATGTTGTGCTACCATCACCATCATCCATTCTAAATCTGTTTTAGTTTGCTAATGCTGCTGGAATGCAAAATGCCAGAAATATTGCCCTTTATAAAGGGAGTTTATTAAGTTATAAATTTATAGTTCTAAGGCCATAAAATGTCCAAACTATGGCATCCAGAGGCTGATACCTTGACTGAAGAAGAGAGGCCAATGTTTGTCACATAGGAAATCATATGACAGCATCTGCTGGTCTTTGTTCTTGGCTCCATTGCTTCTAGCTTATGATTCCTCTCTACTCATCTGTGGGTCTATACTTAGTTGCTCCAGGGAAAAACTGTGGGTTTCTCTTTTAGCTTAGAATCTCTAGGGACCAGAGATTTCTTCTCTTCAGGTTCTGGCTATTTCTGTGAGTCCCTGCTTAGCTCCCAGGCTACTTCTGTCTCAATCTCCAAATGTCTCTGTCAGCACTCTAAGCATCTCCAAATGTCTGTGTCTGCATCTGAGGTTTCTCCAAAATGACTTTGATTTGCATTTCCCTGATGACTAACGATGTTGAGCATCTTATTATGTGTTCATTGGCCATTTGTATATCTTTTATGGAGAAGTGTTTATTAATATTCTTTTTCCACTCTAAATTACAATTTCACTTTAAATTAAGTTCACCTTTTTGTTGTTGAGTGGTAGCAGTTTTATATATATTCTGGATAGTAAATCCTTATCAGACATATAATTATTTTATTCCACTCTGCAGCTTATTGTTTATTGATAATTCCATTGATGCACAAAAGTGTTTCTTTTTTATGAATTCCATTTTGTTTTTCTTTTGTTGCTGGTATTTTTGCTGACATATCTAAGAAATCATGGTCAAATCTAAACTCATGAAGGTTTCCCTATGATTTATTTAGGATTTTTATGATCTGGCACTTGTGTTTAGGTTCTTGATGGATTCTGAGTTTATTTCTAGAGAGCATGATGTGAGGTAGGGTCAAAACCTTTATTCTTTCATGTGCAAATATCCAATTTTCATAGCAGAAATTTATTGAGAATATTCTTTCCCCGTTTGTGCTTGACACCCTTGTCAAAAAATTAGTTGTCCATACATAATAGCAAAGCCCATGTCAAAATAGTGAAAATATGAATCAGGGACATTATATATGGTGGTTCAAGAGATTAGAAGTGACAAGTTAAGGTTACATAATGGAAGAACTTGATTGCCAGATGGAAAAGTTTTGATTGTATTAGGTAATATTTAATAACATGACTGTGTTTTTACTTTGGGAAGATTAATATGCACCATATAGGCTAGATTGCTATGGGAAGAAATTAGAGCCCTGAAGTATTTCCAGAGACAATTTCATTAGTGCACGTAAGGGGAAATGTGGTCCTGAATAAGATTGGGTTAACAGGAGTAGATGTGTGACAGTAGAATACCATGCTGCTATGTTTTCAGTTAGTTTGAAGAATGGCTATATGTGTATATGACAGGCAACATTGTTCAGACACTACTTGTCAACAGGCAGAAAGACAGGAAGTGCAGAGGAAGTGTGAAATGATGTGTAAGTAAGTATAAAGGGCAACTATAAAGAAGCCAACTATGTTAAATGCATAAAAATTGTAATTTTACTGTCATTTTCTAACTCATCTCTTAATTTACCACTGCCTCAATCTAACTTATAAAATAGAATACCAGTGTCACTTATGCATTACTCAAAATACCACCTGTCCTAGAGGTCTGCATAATCCTTGACTTAATAAGAGCACCTCACTTGGTAGTTCTGTTAATGTTCTACTTTCAAAATATATTTTTAATATGTAATGCTTACCTTTGTAGATGATATTTACAGATCTTATTATTATGCATTTTGCGTTCAGCATTAGGTCAGAAATCAGGAGCACTATGAATTTGGATTATAAAACAAATTATGTCATTTTCACTAAGTTTTATCTGAAATTTAACATTTGTTTTATATGAATGTGGGTGACAAACTACAGTAATCTTAGAAATACTTACAAAAGTGCTATAAAGAGAGGTTCAATATCTTCGTATTATATTGCAGTTATTGCAACTTTCTTAAAATAATAGCCTCATTCTTACTTTGAACTTACCCACCTGGTCACTGTCATGTTATGAAGACTCATGTGATATTGTTAGCCAACACTGAGCAAATCTGTGCCTAGTCACTATTCAGCCACAAAAATTAAAGTAAAATTTTCTTATATTGCTTTTCAATGTCATTTAACATCAATCTTTTTGAGCAATATGCTGAACTAAGTCAATCAAATATTACCCTACTATATAATGTTCTTGTTCATGCTAAAGAGACCTGACCTTGCCAATATTTTGAATGCATTTTCTTGTTAGTTCACATAAAGAAACATATAGAACCATATCATATTTTTAAAATGCTTTGATAACTGATTTCAATATAATCAATTCTTTTTTACTGTCAGATATGTATTATTTTGTGTTTTTTAAAGCATTATCTGAAATTGGGTTCATAGGATTCGTGGGACTGCCAGATGGCTGTTACATGTAGCTGGAATTAGCAAAAGCCTCAAACTGTGATATGTGAATGTCACTTTTTTTTCTGAAAATGTGGCTGGATTACAGAAGAATATTGTGAAAATAAAAATGGCCCAAAAGTCCAGAAGAGAAGAACATTTCAACAGCCACTGTTAGGACATTCGCAGTGTTAATGCATGATTGAAGAGAAAGACACTAGTCTCTAAGTTTTGGCTTAGTCTCAACTCTGTGGCATTGGACAATTCAACTTTTCTAAGCCTCTTTTCCACTGCAAAATGTGGGATTCAGATTTGACAATATCTGACATTTTTCTAAAATGTGATTATATTTCCATTTGCCAGTCTAACATTGAGCTAGAAGGAAATGGGAAGTTCAGACAAAGATGAATAGGGTTTGGATTCCAGTTACAGAAATGAGTTTATTGAAAGGCAGGCCCACCAAGGAGAATGCCTCCATAGGGAGCTGGGTTTCCAGAAAAAAGTAATAAGAGAAATGTTTTAAAAAGTGCTGAGGGAGAATCAATGTATAATTTAACAATTTTATTTTCCCCTGGGCATTACTTTCTCTTATTACTGTATATTCTAGATTCCTGACTTTTAAAGCCGAATTTTATTTTTAAGAAAAGAAGCTACTATCTCTGGGTAGTTGAACTTTAACCAACATGTTTGAGACATAATTAACTGAGCTGTATCTTCCATAGCATTGGCTGCATTTAATTGGGCTCCCTGAATTATGCTTGTGATTAGACTGCATGATTTCGGCAATCTGCATACACTTGGCAATGTTATTTCTGAGTCGTTAATAGTGCTTTTATTTGATTCAGGGAAACAAAGCAAAATCTTTTTTAAGGCATTCTGTAAAAGGCATTAGCTGTTATACCACAAAGATGCTATCTTAAGTTGTAAAAATATTGATCAATCATAAATGTTTCTAGCTCTTGGAACTAATGTTCAGTAGTAGATGTCCTGTGGCTGACTTTTGGGTATAAATCTCTACCATTGATCCAGCAGCTTTGTGTGATTGACTTGGTTTGTCTTATATATCTCTTCAGAGTGCTATCTGATATAAAATGATACATGACTGTTTAAATTGCATTTGTAGAAATACCAGTATCACATTCTGATTCTTTGAAATTGTATAGTACCTCTTATCAAATATCTCTTGGAGATGGCAGAAACCAAGCTCCCAAGATAGTGCTAGTATTCATGAATAGTTTATTAGGCCTATGCCTAATGGATGAAATACTACTTCAGTCCAAGTAGTATTATGTGACCCCATTCCCAGAAATCCCTTTCCTTTCTGTAGGAAAAAGGAGATATCAACTAAGAGTGCAATCATCATTAGCTTTCACAAATCTTCCCCTTACTAGCCAAATTTTCAATAGAAAAATGACTTTTTTTTTAATATGACAATATTCTAAAACTCTTTGAACAGGCTGAGTAACTAAAAGAGAAGGTGCATCTTGCGTCCTTTCCTTTTAATTATATTCCAAAGGACATGGATTCAGCCCAACTCTCCAACTCCCTAATCAAAGAATTTTCTATTAAGTGTTTTGAAGGCCAAGTTCTCTGAGCTTAAGGGTTAGGATAAAATGCCTACCCTTATATTATGAAAAAACTCAAGGGACATGTCTTTAAAGATTCCTTGAGTTATTGAGTGGCAAACCTGTTGGTAACTATGCCACCCATTTAATATATATATATATATATATATATATATATATTCTTTCATTCATTTATTGAACAGGTATTTACTAAGCACATATTATGACAGCACCCATGACTACACAGTAAATTGGACAAATAAGGTATTTATCTTTGAGCTTTTTGTTCTAGTAAGTATAGCAAACAATTATATAGACACCTACATTACAAATTAATGAATGATATAATTGTGTAAAAGCCAAGTTCTATGGGTACATGCAAGAGTAGCAACTTAAGGCAATGTTGGTATGTTCCAGAAAGACTTCCAGGAAAAGATTCATTTAAATAAAGACCTAAAGAATGTTAATGAGATAGTCTGATGAAATGAGAAGATTTAGACCTAGGGTTGAAATTTAGAGAAAAGCAGCATAATATGAGCTTAAGGTAAGTCAGGCCTTCAAAGTCAACTAAGATCAGTGGCCCTGAGAGTTGGGTTATTCACTGGATTTAGCAATAATTAGTTGTTTGCAGCATTCATGAAAGACCTTTGAGTGGAATACTAGTAAAAGAAACCTGATGGCAGTGGCTGAGGAATAGGAGATACAGATGTGGAGGCAGCAGAGACATCTCTTTCAGATAAATTTGTCTATGAAGTAGAGCAGCAACATCAGGAGACCTCAAGTATTTGTACTATGTTATACAAATAAACAAATTCTCTCATTCCTGTATGCAAGGCCCTTTGCCATATGACTGTAATACCCTTCCCATGAGGAAGGGCAATCTATTTCTTATATTTGGACTTGATCTGGGCATGTGACTTTCTTTAGCCAACTGACATGATTTTCCTCTCCTTAATTCTGGGATTGCCCTCTGTGACTTCTCTTTGGAATCCTAAATCCACCAAATGAGGAAATTGAGGAAAGCTACAGGAAGATGAGAGGTCCTGAGATCCATTTGAGCCATCCAACCATGAGACATTTGGCCTGAACATTGCCAGATAATTGAGGGTATCCACTTAGACCATCCAGCCACAGAAAAGTCGAAGTACCCAGCCAATCTATGGAATTGTGAAAATAATGCATACTAACTAGGCAGTTTATTATGCAGCAAAAGCTAATTGAAAGAAGGACATTGGGATCAAGTAGCGGTTTTGGTTTTTTTGGTTGATTTTCTGGTGGTGTTCATATTTAAAATGGGAGAAATCTGAACAGATTTAAATGACAATGAATAGAAAGCAGTCTAGAAGATAGTGTCTTTGTTCCAAGAAAGACAGGTAATGATATACAACATTTAGATAAGGAGACTGAATGTGAGAGGACCTAGTATAATAGAAAGGAAAGAAGTTTTGGCTTTGGGAAATTAAGGGAATTATTATTGGCTAGTTTTCTATGTTCATGTGACATAGGATGTAAAGTCATCCATTGCACCTCAATGTAAAGAAGATATTCAGTGTTTTGAGAAGAGTACAGGAACATACAACTGTGGAAATGAGAGGCAGGTCTGAGTACAGGAGTATGTTAGAAATGAGCATCCTTTGGAAATGTGAAAAGACATGATAGCTGAGTATTTCAAGCATTGTATTTCTTATTACTGAAAGGAAAACCAAATGTATTAGTCATGAATAAAATATATACCAAGCCATATTCTCCCCATTTGCAAACCTCAGAAAGATAAGATGGATACCTTTGAGGGTTTGAGCAAGAGTTACTCTCACATTATTTGGTTGAATAGCCTCTCAAGACACTGCAATCTTGATTTCTAACCTAGACTCCAAAGCCCACAAGGAAATTATTCTTTCATTTTTATTAATGATTATTAATTTACATCTAGACAGAGAACCTAAGTCTTTAATAATCATACTAATGTTTGAAATTTTCAGAGATTCATCCTTAAAGCTCTGATGCAGACTCTTTGTTGAAATCAGTTGTATATCCTTCCCACACACATATTTATTCAATTCTCACATGATGCAACAAAATTTTGAAATATAAACTCTTATTCCTATTTCACACATAAATATGTTCAGGGATAGCAAGATTAAGTAACTCATCCTAGATTATACAACTAGCAAGTGGCAGATCCAGGAGGCAAACCAACAGTCTTAGAGTCCCTGCTTTTAAGCATTAGGTATTTTGCCTTTGTAAGGTTTAGTGCTGTGTTCCTTATAAGACATTAATGCATTCACAACGAAGCCATTGCAAAAGACTCATTAACCTGTACTCATTGTTGTAACTGGATATTTCTTTGACCTCCTAATGGGCTTCTTGTAATCCTATAATCCCTTATGGTCAGTCTACCCCGGCTCCTACTAAATCTAACCCATTCTTGGGGATTCCCTGAGACCATGCTTGTACTCTCCCTACTCACTGTGGCTGAAAGTAACCTATCCAAGGAACAACCCCTACCCCCACCCACACACCTTTTAATATGCTTAAGGCACCATTTTCTGGTCACGTGATGTATGATTTAATATGACACAGATTTGCCTATGTTCCTACTTTCCTCACCTACATTACCCAGTCCTTTAAATTCAACTCAATGCACAAAATGCACAAAAACCCAAAGCTCCTTCAAGTAGGTGAGGTAAACTTGAGTTTTACCTCCTTTCTCCTTGTTCAGCAGCCTTGCAATAAAACTGTTTGTTTTCTCAAGTTCCTGGTGTCATGGCATTGACTTCTGTGCACATCAGGCAATGGACCTATTGCTTGATAACAGTGCTAGACATGCACACATATTGCCAGTGCCATTTGATAAAAATTGTTACCAAACTTCAGAATAATAACAGTTGTTGCTATTTTGAAACAAAGCAAGGGAGTTCAGTGCATGAATATATTTTTTGATGCTGTCATCAGACAAAAAATTATAGCCTGAGTCCTTATATGATTCAAAATGAAATTATTTCACTACTTGGGTTCTCCAACTTAACCTACACGTGGTGGGGGTGTAGAACATATTTTTCATTTGTGCATAATTTAGAAAATGATTATATAAATTGATACTTGCATATAACAGATGAGAAATGCCTGAATATCATTGTGTTATATAAAGTTGTTAAATCTGAAATTTAAAAAAACTAATTTTTGCTTAACAACACTTATTCTACTGAAATTATTAATTTAGTGGATTCAAATCCACAGTGACAGAAACTCAAACAATTTATACATATTCAAACATACACATTCATGATGATATTGAAAGCCTAGAAAAATACAGCCACAACTCTGTTGTGGCAAACAGTTTGGAATTAAGTAAGCGGTGGTTCTTATGCTGTAATGCCCAAATTGCTTTCTGAGGTCATTCAGAGGTAGCTTATTAGCAATAAGACAATCAGAAAAAGTTTATAATTTCAGCTTGATTACAGTGAAGTTTAAAAAATGTTGCTAAGGTGTCTCAATATATAAGAAGATAAAAACAAATCTCTTTCATTCCTTTTCTCTAAGTAAAATTGAAAAAGTTGGAAGAAAACTTAGAGGTGAAATTAATACTTCCTATTTTAATAATTATATAAGAATAGTCAAGGGCTAAATTAAACTTCCTTCTGTTTGTTTAAATGAAGAATAGAGTTTAAGCCCAAGTTATGAATAGTCAATCTAAAAAAACAAAAAAATAATGTACATGTATATTTAATAATATATATTTTAACTATATTGCACGAAGCAGCATTTATTTTCATTGAGGTATGTTTGAACCTACCTGATGAGATATAAAATAAACATAGAACCTACCTTCTCAGTTGAAAACTTTTGGAATAAATATATCAGGTATTGGTTAAATTGAATGGTACTTTAGTGGCTTAACATTTCCAGGTGACTTTTATTTTTGTTAATGTTAAATCTCATTATAAATGATAACAGGGGTCAATTTCAGAAGCCTAAGGATATAGTATTCCAGTGTCTGTGAAATCATCCTGTCTCTCATGTTATGTTTCGGAAGTTCAATGAGCATATACCAATGCTTCTGTCACTCTTCTCCATGCAATTATCACCTGAAAGAATTATCTGAAAACAGGCTCCAGGTTATGTAATCTTTCCATCAATAAAGAAGTTCTTGCCCCTGATATCTGCCACTAGTCACTTTGCAGCAGCAAGCAATGATGAACAAAAGGAAGTACAAGGGATTTTGATATTATGGTTACCCATATGTCCTCACAGGAAGAAAAAAAGTCTCTTCATGAAATAAGAGCATTAATATGTTCTTATTAAAGTGCCAAGCAATCTTAACTCTATTTGGTTCAAACATTTTTTGCCAAAACTTTGATGAAAAGGTCAGGCAAGGTTTTATACTTACTTTGAAATTTGGCACATAGCTACTATCCATTTATTATGCATGATTCTACTAATGAGCAGTATGTCTGTTAGCAAATGAGTAATTGCTTCTTCCTTTAACTTTTATTTTATTTTATTTTTTGCTCCACAATTAAATATGAAATACCTGAGGAAGAGATTGCTTAAGGGATATGACATGTATCCAAAATAACTTAGGGTAAACCGGGTCCCAACTTACATTCTCAGTTGAGCACTTTCCGCTTCCTTTACCTGTCCCATATTCTGCTCAGTTTGGATAATTTTCCATTCCTGAATATGTTCTGCACTTTTCAGCTTCAGAACATTTACAATTGCTAGTCCCTCTGTTAAGATATCCAATTCTCAAAAACTAGCCTTTCTTTAGGCTCCAGGTTTCAACTTGAATTCCATGATATCATTTCAATCATCATAATGAAGATATTTTCTTCTATCTCCAATAGCATCTTTATAACTTTCTAACCATATATCATACAGGGTGTGTAATCAAAGTTAGTTTCATGCATACCATTGCTACAATTTTTTGGTAAATTCTTTGAGGCGGATGCCATAAATCATCTTTGTACACTTGAAGTCCTAGCACTCAGTTTTTCATGCTTATTAAATTCATTAACCAAATAAGCCTTATTAAATAAACTAATAAAGTCAAATTTATATAAAGAAAGAGGAAGCATTTTATATTTACAATAGTATCTATAGATTTTGTTCATAGTTTACACATGGGAAAGGAGCATGATGTATGTACCCATGGTTAGTTAAATAGACTCAAGAGCAAGAGACAGCCCATACTACTTGTAAATGATAGTCCTCTGGATCAAAAATATCTTTCTATGAGTCTCTGATATAGAGTTTTGGTAGATTGATTGCAATTGTTGGTAATTAGTGGCCTCCCTATAACTATGCTCTTTGCAATTTATTTTACACAAATTGCCATCAAGAGGTAGAGTCTGCTTCCTTATTCCTTGAATCTGGACTGGTCTTCTGACTTGTCTTGTCCAAGAGAATGTATTGGAAGTAACCTTTTCAGTTCCAAGTCTAAGGCTCAGGAGACCTTATACATTCATTGTCACAATCTTGGATTCTGCTTTTGCCATTAGAATAAGCCCAGGATAGTTTACTATAGAATGAATGATCACATGGAAGAAAGGCAACTTGACTTAGCCAAGAACACCCTGAACTAGTCCTTAGTCAACTCAACAGCTGATCGCAGATACATAAGACAGCACAGCTATGATCTGCAGAGCCCAACAGATCAGCCAAAGAACCCTCCTGATTTATAGGCAAATGAGAAAAGAAAAAGGGTTTTAATTTGAGCCACAAACTTTTGTGATCATTTGTTTTGCAGCAGTAGCTAACTGATGGAGAGATTGAGTGCATTTATAAACTCTACTCAGTCTGAAACAATTTTCATTTCTTTAGTCCTTCAATTAGCCACAGTTTATACTCATGATTATTCCTTTTGACGTCAGGTGTAGTGCACAAGGTATTTCTACTGGAGCTAGTGAATACTCAGAGATAACCCTTAGATCTCTCTGATAACAAAGCTACCTCACATTATGGTGGTCTTCTAGTATATTCTTCCAAGGATGTTAAAAATACTCAGTATGCCAAGTATTTCATTAGCAATTTTCAGATATTATAGTTCTTCAATGAGAAGGTACCTCAAGAGTTTCTTCCATACTTGAATGCCTATTCTGAATAAGAAACTTTTCTAGTTGCTGATGTTTATATGATGAAAAATACATGATTACTCCTCTGTGGTTTTGAAGAAGATGATGATACTTACTACATATGTTGTAGTGATTAAGAACTCTGCTCTGATATATTATTCTGAGTAAAGTCCTAGTTCATTCACTTGCAGAGGGAGCATTTGAACAAGTTACTTAATTTAATTCTGATATACACAAATAAATTTTTATTGAATTAAATGTATGAATCTGAAAAATGAGTATAACAATAGATGCTATTTGGAATTATGTTGATGCTTAAATTTATATAATGCATATAAAGTATTTGTCAAAATTCTTAGAACACAGGAAATGTTTGATAAATATTCTTTATTATAAATGATTGTATTGCAATGTGATAACTGCCATATTAGAGGTATGAAAAAAATACTGGGAGAAAGCAGAGTAAATTATTCTCCCTGGAAACATTGGGGTAAACTACAGTGAAGTGATGACATTTGAGCTGGACATTAGAGGATGAGGAACAAGCTGGACAGGAAATACTACATGGGAGGAGCAGTCTGTTCCAACCTAACTTAGCCCCAAGACCAAGAACACACTAGCATGGAGTTACCCATAAGTTTAATCAAGGTCTTATGAACAGAAGAAGCATCTTCCAGATGGCAGCTGGTAGAGAAATAGTAGTCAGTGTTCCGAGTGTAGGAGAGATAGAGGAGTGCCATGGGGACAGTTTATAAAGGTTTAGATTCACAGGATGTAACAATGGAGTTTCAGTAGGATTTCATGAGATCCGATTATGGAAGGAGATGTTTAGTGACATTCTTTCCCCCCTGGAGGGTATGTTGACCTTTAACGTCTGTCTGATCATGTAGGTGCTGTGTGCAGTGGTCATCATGGAGGAGGGGGTGGGGCTGGGCCCTGGGTCCTCACAGTCCACCCCCGTGCAGGAGTTTGCACTGACCTTAAACAGACATTGTCTCCATATTCCACAACAGTGTAAGAGACCATAGAACACTTGCAAACCGCCCCCAGAGACAACTACCCTACAAATTGAGGATAACCTATGATTTAATTCTTAGAAGTGATTCTTTTCCAGATTTTCCAAAATGTTGAATTCTGCCAGGCCAGCAGGGTATTCCACGCAGTCCAATTCACAGAGGTCACAGTCCAATGCAGGCTGGTGGCATCAGACAGTAACAGCTCAGTGCATGCTCAGCTTTGAGATTTATCGTGCACGTAGGTTATCACAGAAGCCTATTGCAGAAAAGTGTCTGCTATGACCCTAAAAGTGAAAAGAAAAGTGTTTATGGGGAACAATGAGAGGCAAATCTTGTTGATTTAATAGAGTGCAAACTAAATTTCCATTAGTAGACAGCAGCGTTCCTGGAGAAGGGGTGCTATGAGGGGGTTTTAGATGCCACACCTTTTCCCCCAGAAATTGAAGGGAGCCTTCTGGAGTCAAATCCACAGTTAGCCTGGGTGCAATAAGTATCCTTAGAGTCATACACACTGTGCCTTGACATATCTAGATTTCTGGATTGGTTACATATATAACTTTTGACATATTACAAATCAACTGTAGTCTAATACTTAAATTTTGGGTGACTCCAATACCCCATGGTCTTAGGATTCCAAATCAAAGTGGCTACACTGGTTAGGACCATAGCTAATCAACTTTACTTTCCCCAATTTCTAATGCTTATGGTATTGCCAAGTGACAGCTATTTTCATTACCTCTCTGTGGCTGTATCATTGCTGGTCTTTTTACCTGAATTTGCAGTGCCTGCCTGGGCCCTGCATTACCAGTTCAAAGGGAGCAGGAGCAGCTGCTTAAGGCCATGAATTGAGGCTGGTGAGGGACAGATACAACTGGCATGTCTACTGCTGCAGAGATTACTTGTCATCTTTTCATTACTCTTTTAAAAATCCATTCATCCTTTCAATGAACCCTGCTGCTGTGGGGTTGCAAGGCAAATGAAATGTCAATAAGACATCATGCTCAGTAGCCCAGGTTTGGGTTCATTGTCCAGTAAAGGGAGTCCCCCATCACTGTTTATGGGTGGAGACCCCGAAGAATGCTTAGTTTTTCTAAGCTATGTATTGTACCTCTTTGTTTAGCTTTCCCGACTGGAAAGGCCATCAACAGTCCAGAGGCCATATCTACCATTGTAAAGGCGTATTTTGCATCTTCAAATAGGGAAAGAGGCCCAATATAATCTATCTGCCACCTGGTAACTGGAATCTGCTCATGGCCAACATCACCAAGTTGATGAGGAAACATCTTTGAGTGTTTCAGTGAACAGGCATCCATAACATACTTTAGTTGTCTGAAGATGGGCAGCCCTGTAAATGCAGAAATGCATAATATCTTAAGACACATTTCCTATGTTGAAGAACAATTCTTGCCTCTCCTCACTGATCCTTCTGAGGTGACCGTTTCTGTGTCTACCGTCAACAGATCTGACAGTATACCTGTGTCTGCCTGGTATACTGATGGATCAGCACAAGCAGCCTGCCACATTGACATCAGTAGCTGTGCAAAGTAGTATGGACACTATATGGTGGGAAACTGGGACCATGAAAAGTAGCCAATGGGTTGAATTAAGAGCTGTATGGAAAGTCATTGTTTATAAACCAGGAGATGTGACGTACAGGGGCAGTGTCCTAGGCATCTCCATACTCCCTTGGCAGTCCCCATTCATTTAGGAGAGTAGCCACCCCTCCCCACATAGATGTTGCAGGCCATCCCAGGAATCCCCCCAGGGAATTTCCCTTCTCAGTATTTGTGCTTCTTATGACCAACAGCTCTTTGGTCTCCTGGCTAGCTTACCAAATATTCCAACCCAACTTAGCCCCAAGACCAAATAATTCACTTGACATGGAGTTACCCATGAGTTTAATCAGGTTGGCTGGTCAAGAAATGGAAGTCAGTGTTCCATGCAAAAGAGGGAGAAAGGAGTGCCACGGGAGTGGCTTATAAAGGTTTGGGTCCACAGGGTGTGACAACCAAGTTCCAGCAGGATCTGGTGAGATTTGATTATGGGAGGGAAGTTTGAATGACATTCTTCTCCCCCTACCCAGGGAGTCTTTTGACTTTTAATGTCTGTCCCAGTCATGTAGATGGCTGCATGCAGTGCTCATAATAGAGGAGAGGGCCGGGCCTGAGCCCTGGATCCTTACACTGCTGTTGCTTGAACAAATGTTCTTCCTATTGATGAGGAGGTGGAGATCATTTTGACTACACTGAAACTAGGAAAGTATACAGATTAATAATTTTAATTACCTTCTAATGAACACTTACTCTGGGCCAAAGACTGTGTCATGCTCTTTGGCTGATTCTCATTAGCACTTTGACATTTATTATCCCCACTTGTCATGAAGTATAGAGAAAAAGAAATGTTCTATTATGCCCAGAATCACTGTATCACTTATCTATTACCACAATCAAACTTATGAGGGACACATGGTAAATACGAAAGTCAGTATTAAACTCAAGCAGTATAAGTTCAACAGCCATACTACATACCTTCTGAACCTTAAATGCTTAGCCAAGGATACTCAATTTTATTAAAGTCACAAACTCAGTTGTCTGCATGAATCCAGCAGCTAATATACACATGTGACTCTAAATAGCAAAAGATATTGGGGAGTAGTCAGGCTTCTGAAATTTGAAAAAAACATGACTAGCCATGTATTTTGAATTTGAATTTCACATTCAAATATTTTCTTAGCTAAACAAAATGGTATTAAGCTTGTTGGACAGTTTTCAACCATGTTTAAGCAGTAAGGTATCACGCTAAATTTTTAAGTCACAGAGTAACATGATGGGTACTACAATTTAGAAATTACAACTAGAGAAGGGTTGGATTGGTTTGGGGAGAAATTCAAGGGACGTATATGAAGGAAAAAAAGAAAAAGAAAAGAAACACAATAATCCAAACAAGAAATGAAATTTGGGCTTGTGCATTGGCAGTTGGAAAGATTAGAGGCGACAATCCAGAAATACTTGTGATTGCCTAATGAAGCAGCCTGTTAAACTTTGTTGGATAATAAGGCTGGACATAGGTCCTTCAAGAATGTCCCTTGTTCTGTGTACTAACACATAGAATATTCTTGGTGCTTTTTTAGGAGGATAGTAGGAACACTTTAAGATTCCCTTTCAGTATCATTGGCCTTCTCCAGAATGCCTTGTAAGAAATTTCACCCCATCCTTATATATCCCTTGGATATCATAGAGGCAGAACTATCAATCAGGCATAGCACCAAGTATAACTTTGTGGCAAAAATGTTTGAGTTAATAAAAGAATTAACTTTGAGAATTGCCTGTGTTCAAATTATAGCTCTTCTGCAGGCTAATTTTGTTCTATCCTTCTGTTTCTTCATATACAAAATGGAGAAACTACTTTTCTTATTTGGAAACAAAAAATATATTATGAATATAGAGTGTCTAGCACAGAGTTTGGCAAGTGGTAAATACCTAACACGTTAGCCATTGTTACTACTTGGATATTATTTCTAAAATCTGTCCACATACTCAGAAATGATAGAAAGCAGCACAAATGATTGTTTTTTCTAAGGTATATAAAATAACTCACTAAGTCAAATAAATAAATACAAAACCACAAAAGTTTATTGCAATATGTATACTTTCAATAAATATTTTCCTGCCTGATAGAAATAGATAACATTTCCATATAAATTTTTAATAGATTTACTAAGTTTTATAAAAGCACCAGGAAAATCTATTCCTGATTTTCCCTTCATATTTTTATGTTTTCTTTCTGTAAACGAGAAACATGACCTTTTTATATTAACTTTGTATAGCCTATTATGGAGTAGTCAATATATGAAGTGATTTATTAGGTTAAATTATAGTTTTTAATTTGTGGATGACATGCACATTATTAGTTTTGTGGATTATTACAAGATTTTGTTCTGTTTTATATGCACAATTTGAATATTTCTTCAGGTTTCAGAAAAAAGGAATTGAATTACTGTTCTGCTGAAAGGACAGCTTCACACTTCCTTCAGCAAGGCAGAATTGGCATTATATAATCAGTACTTGACTCCACTAACATCTTTTACTTGAACCAATAAGAACTTTGCTATGACACCTTCTTTATAGGAATTTATATTCACTTGCAGGAATTCCATTGATCTTCTTTTGGCTTCTCATTTACAAAAGCCAATTTGAGAGCTAAGCCTGTCCACTGAAATTCTGTAAAAAAGAATTTCCTAACACTATAATGCTAAGCTTATGTAATCAAAATGTATGCATTGGACTCTCTACATGATTTATGAATAAAAATCTCATGCAAACAATATGGTAGTGACATTAATAGGACTTACTATATTAAAAAAACATATTTCATATTTACCAGAATCTGCTTTAAATGTTTGGGAATCATATTTGAATTCAATCCTCTGCCTCTTTGAGTAGAATGGCACGGAAATAATCCCATAAAAATGATATTCTCTCTCCTTAATCTCTATACCAAACATATTTCTAACTTTATTTTTGTTTCAAATAACATGGGAGAAGCCGATTTTCATGGGAACAAAAAAATGATAATAACTTGGCATTATATAGTAACACACTTTAAAGAAAAGGTCATTGCCTAAAACCTAGTCATCTTGAATTTCATCAAATACTGGAAAAAAATGAATATGAAGACTTCAGTCTATTATGTCCATTGGGATCCCAGAACTTACATTTAGATGACCAGGGCAGCTGTCTTTTGGTTTATAATGAATAATGCGTAGAGAAAGCAAGGGGCTTGAATTTTCTCCCCGGAACCTACTTCCAGTTGAATAGTATCTAAGCACTTGATATCAAGAACATGGACTACCTTAGTCATGAGTTTCAGTACACTCTTTATTTCTTTTGCATATGAATAACAAATCATGATTGACATTGTTGGTCAGTAGGTGATAGACCAAATGCAGTGACACAAAACTCCAGGGTTATCTGCTCTATCACCTACAGCACACAACCTCAGATGTGAGGCAGAGTAACACAGGTCAAATTATCATGAAGTATTGAAACCTAAATGTGATAGTCTGATGCTACGCTATAATGAAAAAAATTAAGCCATTGTTGACTTTATTTAACGAAATCCAGAAATAGAATGTTTTTGCCAATATGTACATACTGGAAAATATATATTCATATTATATACTTATATTAAACTCACACTTTAAAGCTTGCCTATATTATATACTAGTTTTCTTTAGCATAAATAGGTTGAGAGAAAAATGGAAAGAGACTCTAGAAATAGAGAATTATATATAGTTCAGTACTTCCTAATAAAAAACAATACATTTATGTGATAAAGCCTAAGAAGGCTTTTGTTGATAGTGATCTTATCTTTGGATTTTGCCATATTTTTATTCTTTATTTAATTCTTTCATTCTTCATGTAAGGCTACACTATAGTTAAAATAAAAAAAAATTAACAATGACAATAAAGTATGAGTATTCCTTTTCTGAATAACAAAATAGATAACACTTACTTTGTATTCACCAAGTGACAAGTTTTGGTTTAACCACTCTCACATCAAACCATGAAGTATGTACTATCATGTCCCCATTTCAAAGATCAGGAAATTGAGTATATAAAGGTTAAGTAAATTATGTTTGTACAGGAAGAATCACGCTAATGTAGTCTCGTTCCAGAATTCATGCTTTTAGCTATTATAATCTATTGATTTAATGTTGCAGCTTCAATTTTGCCAGTATTCTCACACACTGCATTCAACAGTGTGATGGAATGCATAGATAGAAAAATAGAAGAGGGAATCTTTTATGCAGACAGGTTTTAAAGCAATACGTGAGAAGAAATCAGAATCATGCCAACAGAAATTATAATTTTCCATATCCAGAACGAAATTTTCTAAATGCATATGAATATTAACTATAATCCAAATGAGTTCATTTTTTACCAACGTCTGTGTTCTTTGTAGATGGGTTTTTAAAAATATTTTGAATAGTCTACAAATCTGTGATTAACCATCAGTATGAACAGGATAAACCTTTTAAGTCTGGAGGAATTAATTTCCTAGATAATTTAGAGACTTCAATGAGTTTTCAAACTGATGGAAGAAATAATTTATTCAGAGAAAAATGCTGAACCAGTACATATTGTTTTCATAGGAAAATACTATGATGCAAGTAATTTATTAGTTTGATTGTGAATTGGGCATTTATTGGAAGAAAGGAAGATTGACTCAGAAAATTCATCTTTATTATTCATTCTTTCATTCATTCAGCCATTTAGGAAATATATTAAAAGCCTCCTTACTACCCTCAGGTATTGTACTGAACATTGTGAATACAGAAGTAAACCAGACAGATGCAGTCCCTATTTTCATAGTACTAATGATGTATCATATAAAAAACTGTTAGATGATACAATAGAGACCTGATCTAGGAGGATGGATTAAAGGGAAGTTCAAATATGAAAAAGGCTTAAGGAAGATATGGTAGGACGAGAGGACTGAGTGTGAAAGGAAAAATTAGGAGATGAATAAAACTGACCAAAAATAGGGAAATTTGAATTAGGATTGTAATTTCTCAACATCTCGCCAAAATTTGTAATCATATCATTTTTATTATAACCATCTTACTGTGTGTGAAGAGCTATATCATTGTGATTTGATTTGCAATCAACTAATAATGTTGAACATCTTTTCATGTACTTAAAAACAATTTATGTGCTCGCTTTGGCGGCACATATACTAAAATTGGAACAATATGAGAGAAAATTAGCATGGACTCTGTGCAAGGATGACACGCAAATTCGTCGTGTTCCATATATTTTTTTTTAATTGTGTATCTTTTTGAAGCAATGTCTGTTTAAATCCTTTGCTCATTTTATCTTTTTTTCTTTTTGCTTTTTTTGCATGGGCAGGCATCAGGAATTGAAAACAGGTCTCCAGCATGGCAGGTGAAAATTCTGCCAGTGAGCCACCATTGCACTGCCTGATCCTCTACTCATTTTTAAATTGCTTTCTTTGTTGTCTTTTTATTATTGAGTTGTAAGAGTTCTTTATTGTCTTTTTATTATTGAGTTGCAAGAGTTCTTTATGTATTCTAGATACAAGTCCTTTAAGATATATATGATTTGCAGATATTTTATCCCATTTCATCAGTTGTCTTTTAATTTTATGATATTCTCCTTTACAAATTTATGGGTTTAATTTTTATGAAGATCAGTTTATCTGCTTTTTTTTGTTGCTTGTGCTTTTGATGTCATGTGTAAGGGTCTATTATTAAACTCAGGGCCATGCAGATTTAGCCCTATGTTTTCCACTAAGAAGGTTTTAGTTATTTCTTTAAGGTCCTTGATCCACTTTGAGTTAATGTTTCTATATGTCTTGGAATCAGTGTCCAAGTTCATTTTTTGCTTATGGCTATCCAGTTTTCCCAGCACCATTTGTTGAAGACTACTTTTTTCTCCTTGAAGTAGTGTTGGCTTTCTTGTTGAAAATCAGCTGACCAAAGACACATTGGTCTATTACTTGACTCTCAATCCTGTTCCACTAATCTCTAAATTTAACTTTGTCCAAGTACTGTGCAATGTTGTTTAGGGTTATTTTGTAGTAAAATTTGAAATGAGATGTGTGCCTTCTCAAACTTGATTATTCATTTTCAAGATTTCTTTGGTTATTCTGCTTCCCGTGCAATTTCATATGAATTTTAGAATCAGCTTGTCAATTTCTGCAAAGAAACTAGCTGGAATTCTTATAGGGAAATGTACTGAATCTGAACATCAACTTCAGGAGTATTGACAGTTTAATATCAGTTTAACTTAATGATACTAAGTCTTCCTATTTGAACATGGCATGTGTTTCTGTTTGAGATCTTTAATTTCTTTCAACAACATTTTGTCCTTTCCAAAGTATGTTTTGCAATTATTTTGTTAAATGTATTTCTAAATATTTTATTCTTTTTGGTGCTCTTATACATGGGCTTGTTTTCTTAATTTAATTCTTAGATTTTTCAGTATGGGTATATAGAAACACATATATTTGTATATTGATTTTTTATCCTGTAACCATGCTAAACCGATTTGTTCCAATAGTTTTTCAAGTGAATTCTTTAAGATTTTTTCCATATAAGATCATGTCATCTGTAAATAGAAGTCATTATACTTCTTTGCCAATCAGGATGACTTTTATTTCTTTTTCTTGCTCAATTCCATGTCTAGAACCTAGTATAATGTTAAATAGGTGGTGAAAGTGGACATCCTTGTTTTGTTCCTGATCAATTTTCACCACTAAGTATGATATTAGCTATAATAAGTTTTATTATTTCTCATGGTGAGTCCAGTAAAATGTTTAGTTTCTCCAGTTGTCTTATTTCATTATAAAAGAGGAGACAATTTGAAGACCTCTGCTGCCAGATATCAAGACTTAGAATGCTTCATTAATTAAAACAGTATGGTGTTGGTAAAAAGTTAGACAAGATGACCAGAAAAATATAAGAGGTAACATACAGGTAAGCACATCATATATGGTCACTTAATATATGATGAAGCTGGCATTGAAATTCAGTTAAGAAATATCTGGTACTATAATTGAATACCCCATTAAAAAGTAAACCTCAAACCTATCACACACAATAAAAACAAAGTTAGATCATCTACCAAAATATGAAAGGTAAAGCAGAAATGACATTTCCAGGAAAAAAAAACATAGGAAGATAACTTCACAAGCATGATTAGGCAAATATTTCCTCATCAGAAAATAATCATAAGAGAAAAGAATGATGAATTCGACTTGCAGGCTTCAAGAGGCAAAATTAAGAGAGTAAAAAGACAATACACAGGGAAGGAGATTTTATTTGTATTAATATCAAACTAATTTCATAAAATGTACCATGCATATTTTCTTTTTCTATATATTTTCTGTAAGAAATGTAATTATTTGTTCCTAGCATACTCTTGGAGTGATGCTAGGACTTGGTGCACGGATTTGAGAATTTTAAATACTGATTCAATATTCTCTGTCTTCTTGAGTTATTTTTGGAAAGTTATACTTTTCTAGGAGTTTATTCATTCAATATAAGTTTATTTTAAAGCAAGTCACTATGAAATTTTTATAATACACTTTTAACATAATCTTTAAGATATCTGCTCTTTTTACTTTTACTTCTTTCATCACTAACATTATTCATTTAAACCATCTCTAATTTTGGTTCCCTCTTTCAAAAAGTTGTTCTCTTTTCTTAAAGTATTATCAGAAGACTAAGTTTGCCTTTGTTATTTGTCTTTATTTATATATTGATTTTTCATTTTATCAGTCACCTCTCATCTCTATAATTTTCTCTATCTACTTTTTTAAAAGTACATAGGTTTATTCTCTTATCCTTTTTCTAAATTATAAATTGGGTATTATTTTTTTCTCTCTACCTAGCATTCTGATGTTTTGATATCTAATTTTTTAACTTTCCTTTCTAAATATTTCCATAACTTGAGTTTCATTTCTTCTTTGATCCATGAGTTACTTTAATTTCCAAATGAATGAATATTTCATGAGTATATTTTATTATTGATTTCTAACCACATTGGATTATTATTGTCAGAGAATATCCTCTATATAAAATAATCACCTGAATACTTATGGTTGGCTTTGACTTACATCCATTTTTATAAATATTTCACATAAGATTGAAAATAATATGTGGTTTTCCAACTGTAGTATGAATTACTCTTATTATATACATGTTCATTAGATCGATAGGATAGAAAATTGTTTCTGCAAGTTTTATGGTACCATTTAAATTAAATTGTACCTTGACTTTTTTTGGACTACATGGATGATGTGTATTAGTGCTAGAAAGTCAAATAAGCACCAGTTGATTATTAGAGAGTATGGAGGACTTTTTCCTCCACCAAGATGTAAAAAACATAGACAAGTTGTACTGCTGTGCTCATGAATTTTATTGCTGCTTCACACTTATATTGGGTATATATCTTTGAGATCCTGTTTTTTGCGGAGGAAGTTTCCTTTTAGGTTCGCAGTAATAGGTATATGCATGATCATGAACCCAGTAGCTTAGTGACATCCGTATTCAGCAAATAATCAGAAGGCAAAAGTTATCCTCAATAATCCATACTCTTAGGATTTTTGCTTTCCCATTAATTTCGTTTTGTACAGATTCCATAGTATCTGTCATGGAATCTCGTCATTCAAAATAATGTTTAAAACATTATCTAGGGGAGGGCCACTGTGGCTCAGCAGGCAAGAATGCGCGCCTGCCATGCCAGAGGAACTGGGTTCGATTCCCGGTGCCTGCCCATGTTGAAAAAAAAAAATTATCTGGCATATACTGTTTTCTGTGAGAAGACAACAACTTTAGGCTATTTTATAAGACATATTTCCTGAAAACTGACATAAAGAATGGGTTTGAATTTATTCTGTGGGAAATGAGAAACCACTAAAATTTTAGATAAGGGAATTTGATTATCTGAACTTTAAGTAGATTAAGTCTGTAATGGTGTAGAATACACATTAATTTGGGAGATCAGACATATATTATATAATATCAGGCAAAGAATAATGAATTAGTTACCTCGGCATTGGTGGTAGAAAAAAGGGATTTATTCATCAGGTGTATTGGCATTTAGATTCATTTGACTTAGTAGCAATCTGATCATTCAGGGATTGGTAGAAATGCAGAATGTTTAAGACTGTTGGCAGGATAGCTGTGAGGAGAATGATAGTTAAAATACAGGAAAAAAATTAAGTTTAGGGAGAAGAAATGTTTGAATGTGCTTACTTGAGGGAAAATTGTATATAGTTAAACTATACTCTGAAAACAAAGTGATAGATACTATGATTTGAAGAAAATAACTCTATAATCTTATTTTCTGTTTTTGAAATATTTCCCTACACAATAATACAGTATTCCATATTAAAAGGAAAAATGAAATATTAGTGACTTATGAAATGTAAGTGACTTCTATATTTTCTTGACCTTAAAGAATACAATCAATTGAAGAAGGTGATTTTTTAAAAATGATTACATAGATTTGGGATTCCAGATTTTAAAAGTTATGTTATTCTAGTAGAATACTTATGGAAAAAAAGGAGTCTGGAAAAAATCATTCAGAAAAGTGGTCAGAGTTTATTTTAAAAATAGAAAGTGAATCACAGACAGGAAGAAAGGAGCTAGTTTAAAAAGTAATGACCAGAGTATACAACAGTGCAAACACTATGAATAAGTTTATTAGAATCACAATTGAAAAGGGCATTTATAGTTGACATTTGGAAACCATTTAGACTTTAAGCCCTTTTTGAAAAATGATAGAAATAGTACTGTAGGAAATATAGAAAAGGCTGTGAAACTGCAAGTTGAGGATAAATCTCATCATAGAATTTGGTTAAAATGAAGAAACTTTGTGGGAGAATAAAATGAAAATAAAAATTGAGGAGATATCTAAGGACTGTTTTGGAAGATAAAGGAGTAAGATATAAAATATGTTGAGTCTTTGGGAAAAGCTTTGGAAAATAAGAATAATGAAAAAGAATAGATAACTTTATTAGGTAAAATAAAGAGAAGAGAATTGAGAGAATTTGCAGCAATAATTAGCCTAGTGAAATAGATTACAGGGCATTGTCATAGGCATTGATTATTTCGGACCCTAATTAGAGAATATATTTTATTTCTCTGCCTAACTTTCTTCAGGCACCACCACCATTCATGCATTCATCTGGTAAAGCCATACCCCCTACATAATGTTATTTCTCTCTAAGAAAGCAATTCACTGTGAAATAATTGGTTTATAGCCACTTGTGGAAATTAAGACTGTAGTCTCTAATCATATTTTCTTTATTTCTATAGCCTGTGAATTGTCATATAATTTAACTACTTTTTGTCCTTCACCTATATATTTAGAGATCTCATGTGAGATACTGCAATGCTTGCCTTTATAATATGAAGAATAATGAGCTGGGAACATGTTAGACCTAAAGCCAGAATTTCATGTTTAAGTCCTGATTACATGCAGTAACTTATAATGCATTGTGAATGGGTGAATGTGTTTTGGCAGCATGAGAGATGATTGCATTAAATTAGGCAGAAACAGCTTTACTTTAGCAAAAAAACATGTATATGGATGTTGTACAGCCAAAGTGTTAAACTATAGTGGGAATATTGCTGTTATTGGCTAGTGACTGAGCAGTTTTTTGTGTTTTCTTCAGATCTAGGCATCCAGTCCATGACCTAAACATAGGTCAACCAGATGCTACCCCTTGGATCAGTGAGCCCAGAATAAATACCTGAATAGTGACTTTGGTATGAGCAACCCAGAAAAGCAGTGATGGTGTAGAGGTGGCTTTGGCTGCCAGAATCCAATGAGGACAGTGGAGTAAAAAATCCCATCAGTGCTATATTAATTGTTTCGTCATGGTGATGTGGCAGTTCATTATTTGTGCCCTAACACCAATAGTGGTATTCTAAGGTAATATTTGGGGGATTTCACTATCTTCCTACTTTTATCACTTCTATACTATTTTCTGAGAATGGTTTTTTAGGCTTCCAATAAATTCTCTGAGGTTCATGTTTTCTTTGAATAATCCATCTTCTAATCTCACTATTTGGAATTTCTTTGTGCAATATGCAACTAAAAACCATGATAAGTATGAAAATCATGAAAGCCATGAGGGGGTGGGTCAGGTTAGGGGTTTCAAATAAATTGAATAAATCTGAAAAAGTTTTAAGATAGGAGACTTGACTATGGTGAAATAAAATTGATAGCCTGAGATTTCCTGACAAACACATTAATATTAAAATATAGATAAACTCAAACAAAATATTTATGTAATTTTCTAACCATCCACATAGCTTCAACCTTCTGGGCAATTGTCACTCCCTTCAGTTCTTTACCTTATGTCAGCTGAACTCTGGAAATCTAGATAAAGAAATTATCAAGCAGGTGATAATTTTCATCTTGTCTGGTGTTGATTCATTATCATATCTTCTGTACTTTTCCCCTTTTCATTGCTTTTACAATGGGTAAGGGAATAAGAGGAAATAAAACCCGGAAACTAGATTTCCTGTGAGATGAGAAAGTTTGGGAATAATTTTCTTTACCTTTAACATTTGGTGGTCTGGCATAAGGGCTGGGAAGAAAAACATTTATGATATTTAGAAATAGAAAAGATAAAGAAGCTAACATTTTTTAAAGTATTTTTACTGAGATATAGTCACGTATTATACAAGCCATCTAAAGTATACAATCAATGGTTTTTAGTATAATTACAGTGTTATGCATTTATCAACACAATCAACTTTAGAACTTCATTATTCCAAATATAAAAACCCCATACCCCTTTGCTGTCACCTTTCAATCCCTTCCTCCTTCCTCGGCCCTACAACATCATTAGTCTAATTCTGTCTGTAAATTTACTTATATTTATATTTCATATAAATGAAATCATGAAATATATAGTACTCTGGGTCTGATTCTTTCACTTAGCATAATGTCTTTTTTTTTTTCATACAGATAGAATAGTGGTTCTAGGAGGCCATAATGTCTTTTTAATTACTGTATTTTTTAATTAGAGAAGTTGTAGGATTACAAAAAAGTCATTTAAAATAAACAATGTTCACATACACCCTCTTATTATTGACACTTTACATAGGGTGACAGCTTTGTTACAATTGAAAGATTATTAAAATATGACGGTTAACTATAGTTCATGGTCCACATTAGGTGTATTTTTCCCATGTACCACCACCCTCTTATTAACACTTTGTAATAATCTCATGCATTTCTGATAATTCATGGAAGAACATTCTTATATTTATGCTGTTAACCACAATTCATTGTTCACAATAGAGTTCACTGTTTTACACACTTCCATATTTTGTTTTCTAACTTTTCTTCTAGTAACATACATGGCCCCAAATTTCCCATTTAAACTACATTTATGAACATAATTCAGGACTGTAAATTACATTCACAATAATGCATTACTATCCCTACTATCCAATTCCAAACATTTATAATCAACTTGAATAGAAATTCTGCACAAATTAAGCATTAACTCCCATTCTCCACCTGCAATTCAGCTCCTGTTAACCTATATTTTAGATTTTAACTTTATGAGTTTGAATCTAACTTTGTTCTTCTTTTTAAGGATATTTTTGACTATTTGGGGTCCTTTACCATTCCAAATAAACTTGATAATTGGCTTTTGGATTTCTGCAAAATAGGCTGTGAAATTTTGATTTTGACACATTGAATCTGTAAATTAATTTGGTTAGAATTGACATTTAAAAGATATTTAGTCTTCCAATCCATGAACATGGAATGTCCTTCCATTTATTTAGGTTCTTTGATTTCTTTTAGCAATCGTGTAGTTTTCTGTGTAAAAGCCCTTTAACATCCTTGATTAAGACTGTTCCTATGTATTTGACTATTTGATTCTTTTAGTTGCTATTGTAAATGGAATATTTTTCTTGATTTTTTCCTCAGATAGCTCATGATTAGTGAATAGAAACATTATGGATTTTGCATGTTGAATATGTATTCTGCCATTTTGCTGAACTCATTTATTAGCTCTAGTAACTTTGGTGTAGATTTTTCAGAACTTTCTATATATAGGATTATGTCACCTGCAAATAGTGAAAGTTTTACTTCTTCTTTCACAATTTAGATACCTGTTATTTCTTTTTCTTGCCTAACTGCTCTAGCTAGAGCTTCTAGCACAATGTTGGCTAATAGTGGTGATGGTGGACATCCTTGTCTTGTTGCGGATTTTAGGGGGAAATTTTTCAGTCTTTTACAATTTTGTATGATATTAGCTGTGGCTTTTTCATACATGCCTTTATCATGTTGAGTTTCCTTCAATTCCTATATTTCAAAGTGTTTTTACCACGAAAGGATGAAATTGACAAGCAGACCAAGAAATAAAAGCAAAGAGAATTTCTGAGAAAAGAGTACAAGAAAAATCCAGTCAAGGTCCAAGGATAAAACTCAAGTTCAAATAGAAAAAGAACCCTGCCTCAAGAATCAATTGTCAAGTTGGCTATCAGAGCCCTTTATTGTGAGGTGGTAAAAAGCAGTTAAAGACCCAACTGAGTGAGAGAAACAAGGACATAGAAATATTTCAGTGGTTTTGATTTGTTAAAAATAATTAAATGAAAATGACAGCAACTATATATTTTTAATTCTTCTTTTATAGCTTTTTCCCTGAGACTCCCGCACTACAGAAGTCTTAACAATTAGAGGAGAAGACAGTGGTGCTCCTGGGCCATGGAACAGAAAGAGTCCCAGAGAAATAATACCTGAGAACCAAGCAGAGAATTATTTTGGCCAGGGTCTACTACTCAAAGTGTTTTAGTTCCCTCAAATTAACAACTTAGACATAACCATATGGTTTATCTTAAAAGGAAGTCTCTAATACTACCAATGCAAATCAGTGTGCCCTCCCTCCTTAATTCCTCCTTGGTAAATATGTTAATCTTCCAATAGGAAGAAGTGGATTACAGTACAATTCTAGCACCATTTATCCAGCCTCCTTCACATGAAAAAAGTTATGGAGCCATCTTACACATATGAAGTTTCTTAATACTTGCTTTCTATGAAAATGTTCTTCTTTATATATATATAATATATATAATACATATATATCTGTGAAGTAGTAATTCACTGATATAACATAAATTACCTAATATTGAGAAGCTAAAAATTATTAAAATGTACATACAAACTATGGCTAATCAGTGTATTGTTTCCTATTGAATGATCCTCCAAGTCTAGAGCATACAGTGGCATAAACTGTATTGCAATCATGCTAAATCTGAAATCTTGCTTCAAAACAATTCTCAGAAGACAAGTTATAGGACCATATGAGTAACTGTTTAGCAGGTTGCTTAGGAATGCCAATTACAGAACAAAATTTTCACTCCTCAGTGGTTCTTCAGATTGTTGCATTCCTTTAGGTATTTACTTTAGGGAAGGACCATCAAGAGACACTTTTGAGTATAAAGACAGTTCAATTTACAAAGTACAGGCAGATATATGGTTGATTTTATCTGATAATCTATATTCTATTAGAATAAAAATATAAAGAATTCATATACCTTTTAGGTGTATCAGGGAAACCTGATAAAGAAGTAGCAATAATGTTACAACTATAAGAACCAGAAGAAATAATTTACACAAAGCTCACTCCCTGGGAGAAATGGGGACTTTTCTTTTTTTTTTTGGTGGGGAGGCTGTGCATAGGGCCAGGAACCCAATTTCCGTCTCCAGCATGGCAGGTTAGCATTCTGCCATTGAACTAACCATGTCCCCATTCACAATGTGCTTTTAACTTCGTATGAAAAATAAAGCTCAGTTCCACGTTGTCAAACATAAATTTGTTTTTGCCATATAAACCCTCAACTTCAACTCAGTGACCGAATGCTTTACTAAAACTCTGCTTCGGGCCTCTGTTTTGGAATCTGTTACTTCTGTTGCCACCTCCTGATCGCTATCATCAGAAACTTTGGTTTCCTTCCCGCTCTCCCCAGAAACCTCAATTGCCTTCCTGCTGTCTCCTGAAACCTCGGTTGCCTTCCCCTGGTCCTTCTAGCTCTGGTTGCTCTGTGGCCATGGACAGCTGCCAGCGCCATAAATCCTTCCATTTTCTCCTTTATTTCTGTTACTGCCGCAGGGGGGCCATCAAAGCAAACACCCCTCTTTCCTTTGAGAAAGCCCATTCCCTTCACTTTGGAATCGGTATCCTAGCCTAAATGCTCTTTAAGCTCTTTCCAAGCTTAGCTAACGTTTGGCATTTCAACTGAGCACTGCAAGATCATGGTCACAAAGCCTGCCTCTAAGTTAATCAAGGAGGGCTGTTCTACCGATGTGGCGCCTGAAATACGGGCCAGTGCTGCCGCCAGAGCTTCCACAGCTCCTTTCTCCTCTATCAGTTTCTCAGCTGACTGCTTGAAGTGACTAATGGCAATGAGAAGCACAGAATCCAAATACCTGATGACATCTTGGCTGGAAGTTTTTATTATTTCTGTTGCAGAAGATACACCTATGTGTTTAAATTTAATTCCTGCTTTTTGCTCCACTCGTGCTAACTGATCTTCCTCCTTGTGCTGATAAAGGCATGGAAATTCCTGTCCTTCCAGCTCTACCTGTTCACTCAGAATGATGAATATAGGATTCCACATCCTTTGGTGGAGAGCTTTGTACAACTAGATCAACCTCAGGGATGTCTAACCCATGAGCAGCAACACTGGTTGCTACCAGAACTCCAAAATCACCATTTCTAAAGCCTTTCAGGGTAATTTCCCTTTGCTTCTGCAGAATATCTCCATGCAATGACTGGGCACACTGCTTTATGGAAACATTCTGTGATAGCTCCTCGGCATCTTTCTTGGTTTCACAGAAGATGATAGTGCACCCTCGATAACCACTGTACACCCGGATTGCATCCTGCCATCCGCATGCTGCCCTGTGAGTCCAGTGGCATTTGATAGCTAGATGCTCCACAGTTATTGCAGTTTTCTGAGTCTTTGTACCAATCAGGTCCACTTGTTCTTATATAGATTTCATGCATTTCTTAGCGACATTACACACCCAATGAGGGCAAGTTGCAGAATAAAAGCAATGTTTGGGGATTGTCTTCTGGGTCTTTTTTGTATGCCACGTTTAAAATTTCTTCCACTTGATCAGCAAACCCATATTCAATATCTGGTCAACTTCATCCAAGACAGCATGCTTAAGCTTGGTGAGATGTAGTTTGCTGCTCTGCAGGTGGTCTTTGATATGACCCGGTGTCCCAACCAGGATAGCAATTCCATTCCGCATGCGTTCAATTTGGCCTCCATAGGGAGTTCCACCATCAAAACAAGCCACTGCCAGCTTCTTTGTGATGTCACTGAAGTCCTTGCTTACTTGATTTGCTAACTCCCTTGTAGGTGCAAGAACCAGTACCCGAGGGGAACGGCCTCTCTTCCTGTCTTGCAGCTCTCCCTGAGAACAGCCATCAAGGGGACGGTAAAGGAGAACGTCTTCCCAGTTCCTGTCCATGCTTGTGCAATTAAATCCTTTCCACTACAGATGTGGTGAAATGTCTTTGCTTGTATAGGAAATAGGAAGGTCACTCCTCAGACTTTGAGAAGTTTAATAGTCACTTCAGATATGGGAAAATTAGAGAAAGCACCTTCTTTTTCTTCCACAGATATTTCCTGTTCTAATTCATTGTTATTTTCTTCACTTGCAGCTTCACTGGAATCAAGTCCAGAATGGGGAAATCCATTCAGCTTTTCTTTCTAATTTCTCCATTCATTTTCTTTTCTTTCTTTATCTTCTTGGACTTAGGAACACCTATTTCTTCTTTAGAAGGTCCCTCATTTATTTATTTTTTAGGAGAAACAATTCTGTTTTCAGAGGCCTCCTTTTTCTTTTTCCCATTTTCAGTTTTAGGAGAAATATGTCTTTTTCAGATAGCTCCTCTTTCTTCTTTGTTACCTTTGTGGATTTAGGAGAATTCCTATCGACTTCAGAAGGTCCTGCCTTTTTAATTTTTTTGCTTTGGGGGACATAGTCTCCTTTTCTTCTGCTGATCCTTTAGTCTTATTAGATTTTCGACTTCTCTTTTTTATTTTTCTTCTCATTTTGTTTTCATTGTGTCTCCTTTTTTCCCATGGCCATATCTGATGCCAAGCCAACGTCATAAGGAGTTTTCCCGGCATCATTCAACAGAACCTGCTTAGGCAGGCCAGTATCGGCAACCGCGTGGAGAGGAAAAGTACTATAGTATATTTTTAATCTTTTCCCTTGTGGTTTTCAATCCCATAATTTCTGTTTGTTTCTTTTTATACTTTCATATTCTTCCTTATGCTCACCCAGTGTCTTCTTAATATCCTTTAACTCTTTAGCCATATATTCCTTCATCTGCTTGAATTGATTTAGGCAATTTGTTTGAACATTATTAATTAGTTTTGTTTCTTTGACTGGGCCATATTGTTATTTCTTTGTATGGTTTGTAATTGTTGGTTGATGCTTATGTATCTAATAACCTTTTTGAGTTTACTCTGTATGTCAGTTTTTCCTTCCTGCCTAGATTTCTATTCTTTATTGACCTTGTGCTAAGCCTCAGAATTGGCTATGTTTAACTGATCGATTTTTTCAGTTCTTTATCTGATTCTTGTCATGACTATGCAGTAACATTTTTAAGATTATACAATTGGTATAATTCACCACCAGGAGAAAGCCTTTCCTCCATTCTTTTTCTGAGAATCTTGATCTGATTTGTTCATTTTTGTTTTGCCTGCATAGATTTTATTTTATTTTTTTTACTCTCCTTTCATTAACTCTAGCTGATTTTGCCTTGAAAGCAAATTTGGAAGGAGGTCTGTTTTTGTTTGTTAAACCTGATGAAATGCAGTAGAATAGATTGGCTTTTAACAATGGAAGTTTATTAACTTACACTTTATAATTCTCAGGCTGTGAAAATGTCCAACTCGTAGCATCAGTTAGTTGATACCTTCTGTGAAGTCCAATGACCAGCATACTTGGACTCCTCTGCCACATGAAAAGACATGTGCAGCATCTGCTGGTCTTTGTCTCCTAGATTTCATTGCTTTTAGCTTCTGGCTGCTCCATCTCTCAGCTTCTCTGAATCACATCTCTTAGCTTCTGTATAGGTTTTAGCCCCTTAGAAAGGACTCCAGTAAAAGGATTAAGACCAACCTTGAATGAGGAGAATCACTTCTCACTTGAAATAGTCTAATCAAAACGTTCCACTTATAATAGTTCTGCACCAACAGATATGGATTAAAAGAACAGAGCCTTTCCTGGGGTACAAAATAGTTTCAAACTACTACAAGGGCTGACTCTGAGAGGGTTTTCCCAAGTCAATATTGCCCAGGCACAACAGGCGCAAGGACACACAACAGGAACACAGACCATCTCCAAGAAGCCCTGGGGAGAGTGTCAGGAATGATGCCAGAATCCTTTTTTACAAATTCCCAAAGCTTCACTTTCCTGGCCTGTCCAGTAGATGGTCCTCTTTAGCACAGTGTTCCCTGCAGCCCTGTGGAGGATCCATGCCTATAAACCTCCACTACCTCTATCCCTATTGAGGGAAATGTTGAAATAATGGCCACACCTATCCCATACTGGGGCAGTCTGAAACAGCAGCCCAGAGTTGGATACCCTGATCCAAACTTGCCACTCAGAAGCTGTGATTAGTGCTTGGCTGTTCTCTCTACCCCCACACTGTTTTGGGGAGAGAGGACTTCCACATACCTCTCCCTCTACAATAACCAACCAGGAACTGGACCCCAAGGTGTCCTTCCTCAAAAGTGGAGAATGGATTCTGGCAGCCACACGTAATGAGCTATACACATTTCTTTACCACAGTATCTCATCCTCTTTCTCCTATGCTTCTGTCATGGTCAGGTTCACGTGTCAACTTGGCTAAGTGGTGGTACCTGTTTGTCTGGTTGGGCAAGTGCTGACCTGTCTGTTGCGATGAGGACATTTCATAGAATTAAATCATGATCATGTCAGCTACATCCATAGCTGATTCCATTTGTAATCAGCCAAAGGGGAGTGTCTTCTGCAATGAGTAATACTTAACCTGATCACTGGAAGCCTTTTAAGGAGGATTCAGAAGAGACAGACTCTTCCTGTTTTGGCTGGTGAGCCTCTCCTGTGGAGTTTGTCCAGACCGTCCATTGGAATCGTCGGCTTCAGAGCCTGCCCTGCGGATTTTGGACTCTGCATTCCCACGGTCACGTGAGACACTTTTATAAATTTTATATTTGTGAGTGTTCCCCGTTGATTCTGTTTCTCTAGAGAACCCTAACTAATACATCTTTCTTGTATGCTCTACAGTACTTCTCTGGCTTCTAGAGCTCCAGAATATTGTTTCACACTAGTCTGACCTGTCCAGGTGCTATTTTGGAAGAGGTGTGAGTCCTGGAGCTCCATATTCTGCCACCTTCCTCAGAAGTTCCTAACACTTATTTCTGTGATTTAATGTATTGTTAAATTATCATACAGTGGAGATGAATGGATCAAACATTGTAAGAGATTTTGTCTAAAATATTTTATAACAGCAATTTAAATGCTCTGTAACTGATTATTAAGATGCATATTAGGATTTCTCAGGCGCATAATCTAGAAAAGTATATTTATTGTCAAATCAGTCACACACTTTTAAGATAAGCTCTCCTTTATTAAACTGTTGGAAAAATAGCCCCATATATTCAATGTATTAAAATTCAATCTTTGAGTTTAATTTACAAAAATCACCAAAATATGTTTGCTTAAGAAAAATCCATTGGCATATAATAGCCTATTTCCAGAATAATCCTGAGGGCATAGTTAGTTACAACTCAGATCTTTACTTATAAGTATCAGTCATCAACACTATGCATCATCTTCCACAATTACATAAACATTTATGTTGAGGGAGTTTTTCTATTATCCTTAAAACCAGCTTTCTATTATTAGACAAGTAGATGATGGCTGCAAAAACAATTTTCTTATATCCTTATTAATTGAAAGATAAAAAGTTTACTCACCAAGAAATTTTAAAGCACAATTACTTTTTAAAAACTTTTTAATTTCAAACTTATAGGGCAGTTTGAAAACTAATACAAACTACGTACAAAGTACTCCAATATACCCTCTCATCCCCAGATTACTGGATCCACTAATTCTAGTGTTTTGCTACCTTTGTGATATAATTTTACCTATCTATATGTCTGTCTATCTGTCTGCTTTCTGAACATTTGAGAGCAAGTTGCACAAATCATAATTCTTCCAAATGTACTCCCTATGAACTAAATAGGGTATATGATCACATTAAATACAGTTATGAAGTTCAAGATACTCAATATTAGTATAAAGAATATGCTCTATATTTCAATTTTTTCTTATGTCTCAATCATGTCTTTTGAGCCTTTCTTCTCCATTCTTACATCCCATCCAGTATCATATATTACATTTAATTGCCATTTTTTTTCTAGTTTATCTTTTTTTCTTTCTTCTTCAGTTGTGGAAACATATAGCATAAACCTTCCCATGACAGTCTCATAAGCACGCCATTCAGTGGGATTAATCATATTCACAGCAATGCAGTGCCCTCATAATCCTCAATTACTATAACTTCTCTTCACCCTAAATAGAAACCCTACACCCATATCGCATTAAATCCCTATTGTCTCTTTCCCCCACCTCTGGTAACCTGTACTCTACTTTCTATGTGTTTGTGTTGCTTTGATATTTTCTTTGCAGTTACCATGGGACATAAATGCAATATCCCAAATCTATAACAATCTTGTTTGATTTCATACCAACATAAGGTCAATAGCATTTATAAACTATGTTCCTATCCACCTCTGTCCCCTCACTTTCTGTAGGTCTTGTCACAAATTATAGATTTGTACATTATAAATTTAAAAACATTGCTTTATTACATTTTATGCATTTGCCTTTTTAGATCCCTTAGGAAGTAAAATGTGGAGTTACAAATAAAAAATAGTACTGGTATTGTGAACACCTGTATCCTCATCTTTACCAGAGATCTTTATTTTTTCATGTGGCTCCAGTCTATTATCTATTTTCCTTTTCTTTCAATCTGGACTACCTTCAGCATTTCTTATAGGGCTAGTCTAATGGTAGCAAAGTCCCTTAGCCTCTATTTACGTGGGAATGCCTTAAGTGTAGACTCATTTTTTAAAGATAGTTTTGCATGATGTAGAATTCTTCGTTGGCAGTTTTTTGCTTTCAACAATTTAAGTATGTCCTCTCAATGCCTTCTTGCCTTCCTGCCTCCCAAGTTTTCAATAATAAATTGGCACTTAATCATGTTTCCTTGCATGTGACTCATTGCTTCCCTCTTGCAGCTTTCAGAAGTCAGTCTTTATTTGGGGATTCCATAGGTTTAATTAATGTAACCTGGGGTAGTATTTTCTACTTAGGTTTTCCTATTTGGAGTTCATTGAGCACCTTGGATGTGCATATTCATGTCTTTCCTTAAATTGGGCACATTTTCATCCATTTTTTCTTTGAAAACTCTCTCTGCCTCTTTCTCTCTTTCTTCTTCTTTTTCTGGGACTCCCACAATTCATATATTGGTACCCTTAAAGATGACCTGCATTTTCCTCAGTTTCTTCTTAATTCTTTCTTCTCCTACTACCCAGATTGGATGATTTCAATTGTCTTATCTTCAAGGCCTCTCATTCTTTCTGCTGCCAGCACTACTCTGCTGTTGAACCCCTCTAGGGAGCTTTCAATTTCTGTTACTGTGGTCTTTAGCTCTGGTTAATTTTCATAATTTCTATTTCTTCATCAGTATTCTCTCTATGTCCATCTACTGTTTTCCTGATTCTGTTTTGTTCTTTGTTCATATTTTCTTTTAGCTCATCAAGCATATTTGGAAAATTCTTTTCCTGGAATGTTCCAGGTCTCATCCTTTTCAGTGATGGTTTCTAATGCTTTAATGTTTGTCTTTGCTGGAGCCATCACTTCCTCATTCTTTGTTGAAACATGGACATTTTGATATTTGAATGTTTTACTGCTAGAGTTTAGCTCTCTCGGGTCTATTTCTTTATCTTGTATCCTGCTAATGTTATCACAGAGCTTTCCTTGAGTGCAAGGAATTAACAAGATAAAAAGGAGGAAAAATTTCCAAACTTTGCTGGTGGATCTGTGAGTGTGCTGTCCTCCTGGGCTTATACATAAAATGAACTTAGAGAATAGCATCAAGCTGAAACATAGGGGACTTCCTGGCCCTTTCTGTGTATAAGTCTTCTCTGAGGCATGCTGTGTGGTTCTAAGAATTCTCCAGTTTACATAGTTCTGAATATCCATTCTTCCCTAGGAAACCATAAGTTTCCTTATGGTCCAAGGCACTGCACTTTATGTCCTACAGTCCAGCAATACCTTGATGCAGGCATTCACTTGACTGCTCTCACACAGTGTTCTGTAGGAATGCTCCATGAGCCTTCTTTTGCATGCGGGTAAGTTCTAGGAGAGTGATTCTCTCAAGCCACCACCAGATAGATTTGGCCAAAAATATATGTCATGCACCTCCTGTTCTCAGTAGCTGTATGACAGTTACTCTGCTCTCTCTGTAACTTGGAGCACACATCTGCACTGAGAGCACAAGCTGTCTCCATGAGACACTCCATGAGAGTGGGGGTGGGGCCCTCAGGGGGATATTGCGCTTCAGTAGCATTTTCTTGATTTAGCACTCACCCTGTTACTGCAGTCCATTAGCTGTTTCTGGAGGTTTGAGAACAGTGTTTCTGCCAGTTCTTGCTGGCTGTTCAAACAAGCGGTGGAACAGAACCCTAAAGCTTCCCCCTCCACCATTCGCAGTGAATCTGTTATAAAGGAATTGAACACTATTAATAATTAAAGATACTCAAGTATATATCCCTGGGATTTTTAAATTCACAAGTGTTGATTGTCTTTTTTGTTGTTGTTGTTTCTGAAAACAAGTTTTATTTAAATAAGAGTTTAAGTACATCATATAATATTAAAACTGAAGGGATGGGGAACCCAAAACAACCTTCACTTCACATGGCATTCAGCAGCTATTGCTAATAAGATGCAATCTCTACAACAGGCTACATAAGCCAATACAACAAACAGTTTGAAATTTTTTCCTCGTCGAAAGTTTAACTCTGATAGAAGGTTGGGCTCACATTCTGGTGGCTCTTTGTTTAGACAACCCTTACCTAGGATTTTATTTCTGGCCAAAAAGAACAAAGACCTTGGTGAAAAGCTAGATGTCCTATCACCTCACTAGAGGGAAGGTGGCCTCTCCAAGCTCTGCCTACTTGGTCAGCTGGAGAAACCAGGGGATCTTTCTTTTGCTATCAAAAGGCTCCCTTATTGTACTGCTGCTGTGGCTGCTGTCCCCTGTTTTTCTCAGCTCTACGGGGGCTGGTCAGATGGTGATATTCCCCTAGGGTAGGGAACTCTGCAGCGGGATGACCAAGCAGCTGCTGGCCAAACATAGTTGTCTGTGATCTTGGGGTTCTGTGAGTGGCTGAAATATCATGTTATAGCTTTGTTTCAGGCTAGACACTCCCAGGTGTCTACTGCTTGACCTCTGTTTAAATGAAGGACTTCAAGACTAGACAGCATTGCTACTTTCAGTATTACATGGAGATATACTAGTACAAGTTACAAGCAGACCCCAAATGGTTACATTATACAAGGTGTGAGGTTTTAAACTTGTGATGAGGGACAGAAGGGAAATTTTCTACTTATGAGAAGGAAATCCTCACCTAAGTTTTAGTGAACCACAAGCACTTAAAGCTCATGAACCTTCAGCTGGTGATCCTTAGCCAGTCCAGTCTTTACAAGGACCTGGCATGTGTGTTTGCACCAGTCACCCTGTAATTGAATCACTTCTCCATATTCTGAATGATCAATTATAGTATTTTGAAGGCAAATTTCTTCTGAAATGTCTTCACTAGTTTCTTATTATTATCATCATCTGCAATCCTTTGGACAGCGGTAGGGGTTTCCTGCTGTTTCTATGTTGAGTTCTTCTATGGATATAATCCTCAGTCCCAGCAGGAAGTAGGTCATCACCTTACTTGAATCAGCAAAAGGGTTGAAAGAGTGGAGATTCTGGATAGTGGACATAACATATGATTTATTTTCCTTGATGGAAACAACCTGCAGAAGAGGTGTTGGGAGAAGTGGACGGCTGATGGGGAAGAGTTCGGGGGAGCAGGAGGCTCCAGGGGGAGGCTGCTGAGTCCTTGGCAGTGGCTCACTGACTGGGTGTGATTCCTTTAAACATGTTTTTTAATGATCAGCTTTCAAAACAATATGTGAAGTTGTTTTTTTTTTTAAATGGAGATCGTAAATATACACCTCAACTATAGACTACCCTAATATTATGCATATTGTGGTGGTTTAAGGTTTAATTTTCACTAACAACAATAAACATATATGCAAATGATACTGTGTTTTAAAAAGTTTAGACATAAAATTAGTTTTGTCTTACAGAAACTAAAACTATATGACCCCAAAGTATTTTGGGGGCATTGTAAAATGTAGGTAAAGAGTCTGAATAGCATGTTACATAAAATAAGAGTTAAGGAAAAGCATTATTTAGAAATAAGTATTATACTAGATGATGTATAATTTAAATATGTATATTCCACTAAATTAAATGCTATGTTATTAGACACGAATATGATTATGGCAAACAATGTTTAGTCATCAATAATTTTTGGAAAATTTTTTGATTACCCTATATGAATTCCGAATCACTTTAAAATTAAGCCAAAACAAGTAAATATTACTAGGAAATCACAGTTATTTTTGACTTTGGAATCAGTAAACCCCTTCTTATAGACAGTGTATTCTTGAATGTTTATACTTGTTTGTTTTTACTACAAAACAGGAGACTCTTCTCATTTAATAATTCAGTATAAACAATTTTTTTTGGATTTTGATCCATTAGAACTTATTCCAGCCATATTTTACAATATTTTATATTAACTTGATTTTTTATTTTAAAAAATAATTTTCCTAATATCGCATGGAAAGCAAAATTTTCTATGTACTGTTTAATATTGCTGTATTCTATTTTGGTCTTATGATTTTCCTTAAGAACTTATTATTATGATTATTATTATTGTCTTTCACTTACTGATCACTATTTCTATCATTTGACAAGAAAAATACTCATTTTTGTTTCTGTATTTCCTTTGGCTTTAGGCTTATAAGATAAGAAACTTTTTAAGGTATTTGTTATCTATTTCATATGACTTGTGTGGTATTTTCTGTATTTGTTTTCCTTCTAAATACTTTCTCTATGCAAATGTTCAACATGATTTTTTTGTATAGAAAAATTTATGACTTTGAATTCCTGAGAGTATTTTTACCATGCTTAATATTTGAGTGGACATGTTGAAGCATATAGCATTTTATATTCAAAGTTGTATTTCTTTAACACTTGTCATTTATTTATTTATTTGTCATATCTAGGGTTGCTTTTCCAAAATCTAATGTCGATTTAATCTTATTGTACTATAGATAGCCACCAATTTCTTTTTAGTAGCTTTTAGAATTTTCTCTTGGTCTTTAGTTTCTTTATTTTCACTATAACGTGTTTGATGTTGCTTTTTATTTTGCCTGATATTGGACACATAAATATTATGATCCAGTGCCTCTCTTTTCTTTAATTCTTTGTGATATTCTTTAAAATATCTTTAAAAATTATCTTCTCATGTTTATCTTTTTCCTGTTGTTCTGCTATTCCTATTATGCATATTTTGACACTTCTACTTCAATTCTTTATATCCTTTAGGTATTCTTTCTATATTTTCTATTTCTATCCTTTTCCATAGCAATCTGGAATTTTTTTGCTATCCAATCTTTTTTCTCATTCTTTTATTTTCTTTAGTGGAATCCATTTTGTACTCTCAGCTAATATATATATATTTTATGGCCACTGAGCCACCATGGGCCACCCCCATTCCTCTTTATAATAGTTTAGATTGGAAACTCTAACCAAAAGTGTTGCCTTGTAGAATGACAATAAAGAATAATCAAAAGTGGTTGCCTGCGTAGGACTCAGTAACATAAATTTACCTATAAGGATGGTCCATGGAATTTCCTTAAGATATAGTACTCACAAATGAATGTAAACTCACTGGTCAAAGTAACAATTAAGTAATACAAATTAAGTAATACAAATAGTTCAAATAAAATATTATAGCATGAAAAGCATTTATCATCTGAAGCAGGATTATTGAAAGATACAAATTAAGTTATCAAAAATATGCACAATAAATATAATTAAGGAGATAAAATTATTCATATTATGAAATAAAAATGAGAAATCATAAAAATGAAACAAATGGAGATATGAGTATTAAAATATAGTAGCTGAGGGCAGGCCATGGTGGCTCAGAAGGCAGAATTCTCACCTGCCATACCGGAGACCTGGGTTCAATTCCCAGTGCCTGCCCCGAAGAAAAAACAAAGAAGAATGGAAAGGAAACAAGCACCTTAAGTAGTAACCTATCAAATATATGATTCTGGACAGGTAAGTTATCAAAGATCATGTGCCCAGAGCATGTCTGAAGAGGTGTCACTGTTAATCATCAAGTCTTCATTCTAGCAGAGCTCATATGCTGCTCTGATGTTAGACCTAGTCCCACTCATGAGATGCCTGGGCTATCACTGATGATTTCCCATGAGGGACGGGAAGGCAAAGATTTTCAAACATCCCCTCACTAGGGTTTCTAGCTTCAAAGGATGCCATCCCTGCATTTTGTTTGCTTGTTTGTTTGTTTTTGCATGGGCAGGCACCGGGAATTGAACCTGGTCTCTGGGATCACCCCTGTGTTTTGAGCCTAGTGTATCGTAGGTCTGCTTGAAAGGTGAATTTGTTTTTAGTGCAAATCATTCATTTTTTAAATTATTTATTTTGTATTGATATATATTATATATTGTAACCATCCAAAGTGTACAATCAAAAGTTCACAATATCATCATATGCAAAGTGCATTTAGCATCACAATTGACTTTTTTTCTTTTTTTTGTGAAAGAAACATATATCCAAGGTGAATGTTTAATATGTGATATGGAGAAGGATGTTGTGACTCATGTACACTAGAATGAGAAGTTAAAGACACTCATCGGGAGCAACTTTGGAAGTTCTGGGTATACAAACTTCAGTAATTGTTTAGAAAATCTCAAACGGATGGTTTTCCATCATTTCCTGATTTACCTAGCCTCACATACCTCATGAGAAACCATATAACACAATTGCAGACGAGAAGTACATAGGCTTATCTGATGGGCTGGAGTTGTCCTAATAAAAGCCAAACATGAAGCCCTGAGGGATAAAACTCCATAACTATGAAAGGAGTCAGTTTAGGGGAACAGGATAACTGAATCTTGGTATATTATGAGGCTGTATTTGATTACCTGTTTTCCCAGCAGCCCCCACATTAGCCCCCTGATGACAATTTAGTTCTGTGGGAATAAAAAAGCTATGTGCTATGAATAAAAGAGCCTCAAAAACAAAAGTCCAGGGAATTCTGCCATTGGACCCCTCCTATAAATGTGAACTTAAAAAGGAAATGTAAGCTTCAGCTGGCTGTAAAAGAGGGCCTGTGGTGGAAGTGGTTAGTGTTGATAAGAGACACATGTCAGGGAGGTAACCATGGCAACAGCTAGACAGGTTACTACTTGTGAAATATTAGTAGATTACTTTTCAGGGACATAAACATCATAAACATAAAAGGCAATGAAGAAAGCAAAGAAAAATAACAGTAGAGACAGTATTTTAACATAAGTTTGACATCTCCCACAAGACCCCACACTCCTCCTTTCCTTTCTCTGCCAGTTATTTCCTTTCCTCTCAAGATGTCAAACCTGCAACCAGTGAGACATCTGAATAATTGATTTTCAATTGTGTTTTTTTTTTGTTTGTTTCCCTAGCTAGTTGTTTTACAATGGTTTTATTATTTACTGCAGTCTGCTGAAATGTAGATTTGGTTAAATTTTACCTAAAAAATGCAGGATTTGCTGTTGATGATATAAATCTAGGGCATCAGTGGTGAGAATAGAGCCCTGACCAATTAAAATGAGAACTTTCCTCTAGCCTTTGGTAATCCTGGTCACCATGGTGATGGAAGAATGGATGGAATTGAGATGATATTGAGGACAGCTATTATTTGGGGGCTTATAATAGTCTCTCTGTATAAGGCTTGGACAGGACTTGACTTATTTTACGTCTTGTTGCATTATATGCTCTCTAAAAGTCATCTAAGAGGCTTCTAGCTACAACATTTATATTTTTTCTCTATTATCCTAGAGATTTAAAGATACTTGAAATTACTGGTAATTGCTCTGATTTATGACACTCTTGGCCATTTTTAGAAACAACTAGGAGATGAAATAAGAAAAATCTAGCCCCTTGACATATTAAAAATACTTATCTGGTAATTTTTGGAACAAATAAGTATAATGAACTATCTGGAACCCCAAATATCTGGGGCATGTAGAAGAGTTAAAATTTACATTACCTCATATTAAAAACCTTCATTCATCTGTGTTGTTATAGGATGTGTCCAAAATTGTTAGCAAGAGACAAAGAATGTTCTTACAATACAGCCCTACTCTGAGTCTCCAATGTCATCTTGTCATCTTACTTACTTACCCACTTCCTAATGATGCTTCAACCATATAGATCCTCTCATTTTCTACAAATGCTTGACTCTAATCCTTTCTATATAGTTTCCAGTTGTTCCTGTTTTTGCTTAAGTGGCACAGAAGCTTGAACCAATGCTTGGACTTAAAGCCTCTTCTTGTTCAGTGTCATGCCAAAAATTCACAGCCTATAAGTTCTTGGAGGTAAATAATTAGAAATAGCTCATCCCAATTTGCATATGTTGCTTCTAATAGTCAAAGACCCCAACATTAGTTTTGTCTCTTTTTTGTGTATTCTGTGGTACTAGGCAAAAGAAAAAATAATATCTCCTTTTCGAGAGGAATTTTCTGAAATGTTCTGGACTTCTGATCTCCTAGAACTTTCAACAAAATGTAGTGATTCTGAATTTTTAAAATATTTATAAACTCCATTCTCTGATACACTTGTGCATTAATATGACATCTAAGATACTTGTTTCTTCCTGATCAACATGTTCAATGAACATTATCATCATGCAGCAGCTGTAAATGATATTTTGAGAGATATAAAGATGATTAATTTAATTTGGAAAAGCACTAAAAAGTTCATGTCACCCTGTGACATGATAGTATACTGTGAACCCTTCATGGTAAAAGCAAAATGCATCTAGTGGTACTGGCTTTTTGGTATAGAGGAAAACAATATATATACATATATATATACTTTTTTGGTGAATACGAACACATTAAATGTGAGAGTTTGTGAGAGTTTGTGTTGGTTTTCCAGTAGAATTCATATCGAAGCATAAATTGTAATTTACTTCTTAATTATCTGTCCATTGCTAAGATCATCTTTTCCAAAGTGCAAAACAATGTGTTAACTAGGGTAAAGTAAGAATTATTGCCCCTGTATTTTTAAACTCTAGTAGTGACACTGAATTGTATGGTTATCCTATGGATATAGCATTGCTTTATTGTTAGACCTTTAAAAACATTACTTTATATAGTTTATTTTATAATTTGCAAATGTTATAATGCTTATGGGGAACATTTTCTTTTTTAAATGTAGACCAAAGGCAGAAAATAAAGATCATCAGTAGTTTTATAATCTAGAAGTAATACAAGAAAATATAATTGTATTTTCCTTAACTAAAATATTTCCAAGCATACAATTATTGTTCCTCTCAGGATTCCATTTTGTCTCTCAACCGTAATTTATTTGATCATTACCTTACTATTTTTTAAATTTTTCCATAATTTTTGGGTGTTGTAGAACACACTGTAGTGAACATCATGTAGGAATACCTCTTTGGGGATTGGTGATTGTATTGGTTGGAGTAAATATCTAGAAATGAAATTTTTTAATCAAGTTAGTTTTTTTTTAACAGCCTTAATGAGATATAAATATATAAATAAACCACACCAACTTAGAGTACAATCTGATAGAGTAGGCATAGGTATGCGTCCATGAAAACATTATTAAACTCAAGATAATGAACATACCATTTTTTCCAATAGTGCCCTCATGCCCCTTTTTAATCCCTTCCTTCTATACTTCTCCACACCTCCCATCATCAAGGAACCTTTGATTTACTTTCCATTATTATAGATAAGTTTGTATTTTGGGGATTTTAAAAACAAGAAATCATATCGTTCCCTTTCTTTTTTTGTCTGACTTCTTTAACTCAGTATAACTATTATGAAGTAAATCATTTTTGTATCAAGAATACATTTCACTTTAAAGGAACAATTTATCAGTTATTTTCATTTATGGACTTTTGCTTTGGAGTTGTATGTAAGAAAACTGTCTAAACCAAGATCATGATGATTTTCTAACATGTTTTCTTATAGAAATTTTTATAGTTTTAGATTTTTTTATTTAGCACTGTTGTCTCTCTTGAGTTAATTTAATTTTTTACATGATGCTAGGTATGAATTAACACATTTCTATACATGGATATTCATTTTCAGCACTATATATTGAAAAGAATATCTTTTCTTTACCGAATTGTCTTTGTATCATTGTTGAAAATCAGTAACTTTCAACCAGTGTTGAAAATTATAGAGGACTATTTATGGACTCTATTATCTTCCATTGATCAATTTGTCCTCATTATGACAACATCAAACTGTCTTGATTACTGAAGCTTTATAATATGGTTTTAATCAGGTAGTATTAGTCCTTCACATTTGTTTTCCTTTCTAAAGTTTCCCTGGCTACTACTGATCCTTTATTTGAATATAACTTTTAGAAACAGCTTGTCAATTCCTACCAAAATTTTACTGAAATCTGTATATTGTGCTATTATTTTACATCAATTTGGAAAAATTAAAAGCTTAAAAACATTGAATAGTCTTCATTATGAACTTAGCTTGTCTCTCCCTTTATCAGGTATTTAAATTTTTTACAGCTATGTTTCATAGTATTTAATACATGTTTGCACATCTTTTATCATATTTATCACTATTTCATGTTTCAATACTATTATAAATAACACTTTTTTTGGCATGGGCAGTGTCCAGGAATCACATAAATTACATAAAAATTAATTTCCAAAGTTTATTGCTAGTTTATAGAAATACAATTCATTTTTGTTTATTGATCTTGTGTCCTGTAATTTTGCTAAACTCCCTTTTTCTGAAATCTTTATTCTAAGTTCCATTTGGTCTTCTACATTGACAATCATATCTTCTGCATATAAAATGGTTTTATTTTTTCATTTCTATCTGGGTACATTTAATTGTGTCTTCTTGCCTTAATACACTGGCTAGAACCTTCAGCATAGGGTTGAATGAAAATGGTGAGAGCAGATATCTTTGCCTTGTTTCAAATCTTAGAGGAAGCATTCTTTAATTATGAAGTATCATGCTAGGTATAGGGTGTTTTTGTAGATATATTTTATCAGTTTGAGGAAGTTCCATTTTATTTTACTTTGCTGAGAGTTTTTATAAGATGGATTTGGAGTTTGTCAAAGGTTTTTTCCTATGTTTGTTGGGATCATCCTATGGTTTTTCTTTACTAGTTTGTCAAAATGGAAAATTATGTTAAGTTCTCTGACAAGAATTTCAGATTTATATTTCAATATATATTTCTTATCCAAGCCACCATTGGTTATGATGATCTTTCTTATATACTGTTGGATTTGATTTCCTAACTTCTTTTAATTATTCTGTTTATAAAAGAATATTAGTTTGTATTTTAAATTTCCTTATAGTATCTTTGTCTGATTTGGGTATTACAGCACTGCTGGCCTCATGGAATGAATAGGAAATTTTTCTTCAATTTTAATTTTTCCCTAAATGTTTCTTAGAATTCATAAGTGAAGCCATATATAGACCTAAATTTTCCTTTAAGAAAAGAGTATTAATCAAAGATTCTATTTTAGTAATAGTTAAGGGGTAAGTCATCAAGTTTTTCTTGAATGAATTTTAGTATTTGGTATTTTTTTAAAGAATTTTTCCAATTTAATTTATGTTGGCTAATGTGTTGGTGTAACAATTTGTTGTTTATAGAATTCCCTTTAATCCTTTTCTGTAGGATCATCATTGATGACACCTCTTCTCATTCTTGATATTTGTAATTTGGGTCATCCCTTTTTTCCTTATCAATTGTGTCATAATTTTTTTCCTTTTCAATAGCTAGAGTTTTATTTTTATTGGTTTAATTCTTGTTAGAGAACCAGCTTTGAGTTTCATTGATTTTTCTCAGTTATGTTCTATTTTTTCATTTCTTGATTTCTGGTCTGATTTTAATTTTTTCCTTTCTTCTGTTATATTTGGATGTAATTTGTTACTATTTTCCTGGTATATTAAAATAATTGATATCATTCATCCAAGATATTTCACATGTTCTAAGGTAGCTGCTTGGTGTTATAAAATTTTTCTCCAGAGACTGATTACACATCAAACCACACAGTTTGATATGCTGTATTTTCATTTTCATTCAGGTAAAATATTCTCTAATTTCTCTTTTGATTTCTTCTTTAACTCATGGGTTGTTTAGAAGTATGTTATTTAGTTTCCAAGTAAGTGAGGATTTTCCAAGATTTTTCTGTGATTGATATTGAATTTAATTTTTTATGATAAGAGAGCATATTTAAATCACTTGGATCCTTCCAAATGTATATGTTTTATGGCCCAGAATTTGGTCTACCTCTATAAATGCTCCATCTGCACTTGAGAAGAATGCATACTTTGTTCATGCTTAGGAGATTGTTCTATAAATATAAATTGCATCAAATTGGATGATTGTTTTTCAAGTGTTGTATATCCTTTCTGATTATCAGTTTATTTGACCCATCAATTATTGACAGTGGAAAATGGAAACTTCCAACATAATTGTGGATCTTCTATTTCTCCTTGAAGTCATATCAGATTTTGCTTTATGTATTTTGAAGCTCATTTATTAGGTGCATAGACTTTTAAAATGCTATGACCTCTTTGTAAACTCATTGATGCCTTTATCATTTTGAAAGGACCCTCTTTATCCTTTATAGTAGTCTTTTCTCAGAAGTTGACTTTGCTTAATACTAATATAACAATCCAGTATTTATTTTTTAAATATAGAACAACATTTTCCCCAATCTCTAACTTCTTATCTGAGTGCTTATTTTTAAATTACATCTTATAGGCAACATATAGTTCAATCTTCCTTAATAATTAATCTCATCTTTCAAAATGACGTATATAAGCCATTTATCTTTAATGAAACAACTGAAGTATATCAAGTTATTAATTGCTTTCTATTTGTTTCATCTATTTTTCCTCTGTTTTAGTATTTTTTGCCTTGTTTCAGATTGAGTATTGTTTATGATTTCATTTCATTTCTTTTGTTGAATTAGATAATTCTCTGGTTTATTTTTAATTTTAGAAGTCAACTTATAGTATGCATATGCATATCACAGTCTTTTTCACATATTTTACATACAGCAAAAGAGCTCTCAAATAGTATACATCCATTCTTTCCTGGTCTTTGTGCTATCATGGACATGAATTTTATTTCTGCATATGTTATAAACCCCATCACATTGCTATTATTTTTTAAAGAGTCAAATACTTTTTATCTTTTGTGGAGATTTAAATATTGGAAATATCTTTCACATTTACCCATGATAACATTTCTCTTCCATTGTTATTATTGCTCTACATAATAACAGAAATTTGTGTAGATCAAATTTCTCATCAGTATCATTTTCCTTCTGCCTGAATGATTTCCTTTAATATTTCTTCCAGTTTGAGTCTGCTGGTGAAATTCCTTAGTTTTTGTATGTCTGTAAAGTTCTCTATATTGCATTAATTTTATAAAAGTTAAATATTTAAGTAATTTGTATCAGTAAGAAGTTACAAGAATAGTAAAGAATAATTTCCATGTACCCTTCACCTGCCTTCTTAACAATGCTAACATCTCACATAAACATAGTTCATTGTCAAAATCGGGATGTTGACTTTGGTGTTATAATATTACCTGAACTATGGAACTTATGAAAAATTTTGTAACAACATGTATTCATTTTTTCTTTGTATTATGTAGTTTGGCCATGAAATCTATAAAAACATATAAAAATCTTTTTGAACTTTATCACTTTATGACCCACTTTTGAATCGCTTGATGGAGTTTCATTATTACAACCAGGACACAGAACTGTCGAACCACCATAAATAAGCTTTTGTTTTACTCCTTTGTGATCAACATCCCTCCCGCCTCTAATGGCAAGTGTTTATGTCTTCTCTATCACTATAATTCTGTCATTTTCAGAGTGATGTATATAGAGAGGTATTTCAATATGATACTTTTATCAATTTAATACCCTTGAGATCCATTCAAATTGTTATATCAAAAGTTTCATATTTTTTATTAATGAGTAGTAATCCACTTTATGGATGTACCAGAGTTTATCATTTCCCCTATTTAAGGAGGTTTCACTTTATTTCTAGTTTGCTACTATAAATAAAGCTTATTGTGAACATTGTTTTTGTGTGGACATCTTCTCATTTCTCTAGGAAGTTAATCAGGGTATGTGATTTATGGGTCATATTGTCTGTTTGTGTTAAACTTTATAAGAAACTGTCAAACTGTTTTCTGGAATAACTGTTCTATTTTACATTCCTAGCCACGATATAAGAGAGATTCTTTAGCTCCACATTCTTATAAGCACTTGGTATTATCAGATTTTCAAATTTTATTTTAATTTCCATTTCATCATAGATTTGAATTTCACTAATCTAATGTGTTTATTTGCCATTTCCATCTGTTTATCTTCTTTAGTGAGATGCCAGTTCAAGTTTTTTATGATATTCCATTTGGATTTTGTATTCTCTTTTTATTGATAATAGGAGTTACTTCATATATTTTGTACACAAGCCCTTTGTAGAGTAGAGATTTGACAATATTTTTCCCAGGCTAGGGCTTCTCTTTTCTACCTTTTAATCATTTCTTCTATCTATCAAAGGTTTTAATTTTGATGAAGATCAATTTGTTAAATTTTATTTTATTTATCTTGCTTTTGGTGTCATATCTAAGAATGTTTTGCCTAATTCTAGGCCACAAAAATCATCTTCTAAAATTTTATAATCTTACATTCTATATTTATTTTTCTCAACCAATCTGAGGTAATGTTTATGTTAAGTTTGAGGTTTAGGTTAAGGTTTCATTATATTTTTTGCCCATGGATGTTAAATTTTTCCTCCTTCCCTTCATATTTAACAGGTTTTTACCTTTGGTGTGCCATTCTAGTTTGATCAGCATTTAAAAATTTTTCTTTTTTGCTTCACTGTCAACTTGTATTTCTGACAATAATCTCTTCAGCCTTTGTCATTGTTGCTCTGTATATGCATGTCAACTTTCTCTCACTGCTTTTCTACCCCCTATTACTTGTTTTTAAGAGTTTGATCATCACTTTTCTCATATATGTGCATTACTAGTTTGGAGAATTTTTAATAATTCTTTTTTCAAATATTTTCCTGTTTCCCATCTTTAGTGACTCATTAAACATTCCTTAGACTGCTTGATTTCTTCCCACAGGTCCCTAAAACTCTGTTTAATTTTTTTTTTCTCTGTGTGTTTCACTTTATGTACTTTCAACTATTCTGTATTTAAGTTTTTCAATAATTTCTTCTGCAATATCAAGTCTACTGTTTACCCAATGTATTTTCACCCCAATTTTTAAATTTTAATCTCTGGACTTTCAATTTTTTACATTTTTACAGCATTCCATTTTACTTACATATTTTAATTTAAGTAATACTATTTTAGAAATTGGTTTAATGTGTTTTGCTGTTAATTTTTAAAAATATTTTTATTGATAAAACTTAGCATTCAAGCATTCTTAACATACAAACATTCCATACATGGTGTACAATCAATGACTCCAAATATCATCACATAATTTTAACATCTGTGTCAATTATGGATTAGTTTCAATTGATTCACTTTTTCCACTTCAATATTGATCATATTATCCTGTTTCTTTGCATACCTGATAATTTGTTTGCATGCCAATTTATGAGTTTTACTTTGAGTGCTGAATATTTTTGTATGCGTACTGTTATGGGTTAGAGTTTATTTACTTGCAAATAGTTATATCCCTCCTGATGTTTCATTTAAAATTGATAGGGAAAACCAATCAGTGTTTAGTGGAGGATGAATTATTCCTTAGCCTTGAAGCAAGACCCTTCTATGTACTCTAGCCAGTTCTCCATAAATTATGAGATGCTTCATTCTGACTAGTAAGAACAGACATTATCTCCAGCTTTCTTTGAGAGCCAAGTACTGTTTCTTCTAATCCTTTCTGATATTTTTTCCTTTTCTTTGGGTGTTTTTCTCACACATATATTCTGAACCATATTCTGTTGATACTTGATGATAAGTCCTCTGAAAATAAGATTTCTTTCTCTTTGAAATATTCTCTTCTGTTATTCTCTAGCCAAGAAATTCTATCTGTCTTGTTTACATTGGGCTTTTAGCTCCATTTCCTCAGCTAAGGGAGTCTGCCAGGCTTTGCCATCATTCTCCCTACCTGTGCTGAGACTTGGAAACTCTCCCAAGGATGTAAGCTGAAGTAATAATAAGGCTCAGCTCATTTGATTTCTGTCTGTAAATATCGTTGAGTTTTGTTGACTATTATCCATTGTCTTCAAAACTTTTTGCATAGATTTGGTTATTTCATATAGAATAATAGAATGTTATTGTATCTTGACTGATAATGCTTCTATTTCGCAATTCTGGTAACTGAAGGAAATTCAGGGAACTTGTTTTTGGCTCTTTCTATATAATCAGCCAAATATAATTCCATGAATCAGGAGCCTAATGTGGTTATTCAACTAGTTCTGGAAAGTGACTATAAGAACTTCTCCATAAAGTAGTTTTTCAGACTAAGTGAACTAAACTTCCACTTATCATCTGACATCGACTAGCCTCCATAAATAAATAAAGAACTGTTATTTGAGGTTTCATGGGATTAACAAGAAAACAGTTATAAATTCCCAAATGATCTGGATATTTTCCTTTATGTAGACAGAGATATACCATTAAATAGTTATAGGTAACTTGGAAAATGATATTATTTAAACTGTGCAGTGTAAACTCATAACAGTATCAGCGTTCCTCCCCAAGTTGACTTAATTTCTTCAATCAAGGAATAATTATTCTGGGAATTGGCTCCCAGAATTAAGTTTTGGAAACGTAATGAGAGTCTTTAATTCCCCATTGTAGTGACTCAATTTGTATTTATGTTCAGACCCAGAATTTGTAGACTGTCCAACATTTTATTCCAAAATACAAAGTTATAATTTACCATCATCAAAAATCCTTGTGGATCAAAATATTCTGATTCTTACTCTAGTCTTATTCACTACAGCAATTTAAAGTGCCTAGTTTTTAACTCTTCCACTTAACCTCCAAGTCCACACTTACATAATTTCCATTGAACTCAAGGTGATTACTTCAATGATAGTAACTCCAACCATCTTCCTTGATTACAGAAATCAACCACTACAGAGTTTTTCAAGGATATTGTTTCTCTCAGTAAGTATTGTTTTATGTCTTAGCGAAGAAACGTTATCTGAGTTTTCCCAAAGAAAGGGAGAGTAAATCTGTCAGTCACAGACAACATTCTTAGTTCTCTAAACCTTTGGATTCCTTCATCTGCATTATACAGCAGAATTTCTCGTATCTAAACCTCATTGAATATAGATCACATTGAATTCAGGTTTTAGTCAGTCAACCAAGAAATTTATTAAAACCCCTCTAAGTTTCTCGGTGTAATATGTTAAATCCAGAATTACTGCCACACACACAATTACTGAATATTTGATCCAATAATAACAGTACAGTCCATTTTTCTTAATCTAATACTGTTATTCTGCATTTACATTTATGTTCCCTGGGATACTGATAATATAAGTAAGAAAAATCTTGCAAATATTTTAGAATATAAGCCATATTTGCCAAAGTAAGATATTGTATTGGCATGATAAATATAAGTATGAAGCCGTGAGCGGTACTGGATAACCTGGCAGTAAGACAGCTGATAGGGGAGCCTGGGATATATAACCCCAACACTATAGAACAGTATCTAGGGGTCTAGATTGTTTGGATGTGGAGTATATAGACCACAAATAAATACTTATAATATCTATGTGTAATATTTTATGGCCAAAGATATCTCACGTTTCCTGACTGGACAGAAAACAAAAGATGTACTCAAACTTAAGTGAATGAACCACATGTGAACTTTTATTCCTATTGTTGCACAGCTCACCATTCAACTGTCTGATAAATCTTTGTTGAATCTCAATTACAACTTTCAGGCAAAATTGTCATGCCCTTGATTATAAAATTACTAAGAATGGAAATGATTTCCTAAAGGACATGTATTATAAATATACTTCATGATTCTCCATACACATGAAGTGCTGATGCTAATGTGTTTATGATTTTATGTTTATGATTTTATAAAAAAACAATTGAAATTTTTTAAAATAGCTGTTTGTAGGTCGGGCCACCGTGGCTCAGCAGGCAGAGTTCTCGCCTGCTATGCTGGAGACCCAGGTTCAATTTCCAGTGCCTGCCCATGCAAAAAGAAAATTTAAAAAAAATGTAGCTTTATTTTTGTTTGTTTCCAGCTCCTTCCATGCAATAATCAGGATTATGACATTGACTTACAGAAAGCTGGAAGATTGCACTTCAGTATTTCTTTTAGGGACCCATTCTCTCATGCAAAATATTAGCAAACATAAATATTATATTTCACCTTGTACATTTATAGACAAACACCATCCATTTGTTAACTGATTTTTCTGGCATTCCCAATGCCATTCCCAATAAAGTGGTTTGCATACCATAAGAGCATAATGATATTGTTGATTCAATCAATGAATAGGTGAATATACTGCTCAAGGTTTCTAGTAAATGAAGTCATCCCTGAACAATAATGAAGAAAAAGATACAGTAGAACTTTGTTTTACATGAACTCAACAACACGTGCACTCGGGTATGCTTGGTTGGTGTGGTAGTTAGATTCAGTTGTCAACTTGGCCAGGTGTTGCTGTGGCCCTGAGCCAATGGTATCTGAACCTCATCTGTTTCTGATTTACATCTGCAATCAGCTAGGAGGCATGCCTGCTGCAATGAATGATGTTTGACTTAATTGACTGGTACTTAAATGAGAGAGCTCAATGTAGCATAATCCAAGCAGTTTGGCATGCTTCATCTCAGCACTTGCAGCTCAGCCCAGGCCTTTGGAGATGCAGAAAGGAATCACCCTGGGGAAAGTTGTTGGAACCCAGAGGCCTGGAGAGAAGGCCAGCAGAGATTACCCTGAGCCTTCCCACATAAGAAAGAGCCTCAGGTGAAAGTTAGCTGCCTTTCCTCTGAAGAACTAATGAAATAAATCCCCTTTTATTGAAAGCCAATCCATCTCTGGTGTGTTGCATTCTGGCAGCTAGCAAACTAGAACAGTTGGCAATGGAAAAAAATAAAGGTAGAGAGAATAAAGATATTTCAAAATTACTTCTATGATTAAATTTGTTTATATATTACTAGAGTATTTATTTGCTTTATTTATTTAAAAAGGGAGGATAGGTATATTGTATAAGATATACTTGTTTAATAATGGGGTTTGCTATTATCAGTGCCCTACATAGAGCAGGGGAGCATGGTAGAGGGAGGGAATGGTAGGGGGTAGCAGCCTGACCCAGCCAGGACCACCTCCAGCTGTCTCATATCAAGTGCCTTCCAGCCTTCCATTGGTCACAGCCATTTTTTTCCTTTGAGTGAAAGGACAAAGAGAACTTGGAGTGGTACAGGCTGTGGTAAAGCAGCAAGCAAGAGACTTAAAGTTAAAATTTTTTTCTTTGATTAATTTTGTTTACTTATTGTTACTAGAGTGTTTGCCTTACTGATTAAAAAATATATGCTAGGTATGTTTGCATAAGAAATACTTATTAAATGGTGGGGTTCGCTATTATGCATGATTTTCAAATTATGAAAAGGGTCTGGGAATGTAATGGTTGCATAAAACAAGGTCTTACTATATTTTTATGTACATATAGTGAAGGTGAGAGAGATCCAAATTGAAAGTGTGGAATTAAAGTAGAATCATCATATTTTAAGTTTTCCAGGATACTCTTTTTTCTACCAGAACCAAGCTCATCCTGGAATTTTCTTATATAATCCATCATACTAATTTTGTGTATGGAGAGAAAAAGGTTACTCTTAGCATACATGCTGATATTTGATGTGCTTAGCAAAGTTGGCCATGCTATTTATTTATATTTTAATCTATTCCTTGGTTCTGTATCTCACATCTTCAAAGAACTTAATGCATTTCTCTTATATCTCCTCTTAAAGATGTATTTATATAGCAATATAATTTTGACTACTAACATAGTGATTTCATTTGAATCTGGATTCATAAGTGTAGGTATCGATTGCTACAAAAAAGTTATTCTAAATATTAGTGGCTTAAAACAAGACATATTTATTCTTTCACAGCTGATGTGGGTCAGGAATCCAGGCCCCATGTCTGCGTCATCAACTTCAGAATCTTTCACAAGGCTGCAAAGTGCTGCCTATCTCTGACATGTCAATTGAAGGCCCTATTGGGGAATGATCCTACCCCACATCACCCATGTGATTATTGGCAGTTTTCAGTTCCTTGAAGATTATTATGCTGGGAGACTCATTCCTTCACTGACCAACAAACACACTCAATCCTTTTTATCAATTATTGTAAAACATCTGAACGAAATTATTACTAATAAAATTATCATCACTCTGTCGTATCACAACATAACACTGGACCAAATGTCTCAGGATATTTGATAATATGTGCTCAGAAGTTCAGACGATTAAGTAGTCACTTCTTTTTTTAAGTATTCACTTTACAAGCATAAATATTCTTATTTTCATACTGCAACAATATTTTCTTTTGAAAATATTGGAGTGTTTTGCATGTCAGCTTAGATAAATGACATTTTTGAAAGATGTTCAAACTATCTGATCTTCTGAGAATCTGATTACTTTGTTATTGAATATCAATACCTTTCTCCCAACATTTTGACGTGACATTAATTGTGACTGTAAATTTGTGCTGGATACTTGTAAAATTGTAATTGATACCCAGTGGCATCTAGCTAATGCCTTAAATTGTTTATCAATAAAGAAAACTCAGTGTTTGAAGAATAAATAAATACATACAACTTCATATAAATGCATGTATATAATACACCATATTGTACCAACATTAAAAAGTCGGTATAAAGAAAACAATGGTAATTCAAAACTCTGCCTTAGTTCATCATAAAGTAAAATATTTATTCATATTAGCAGTTCTCTAATTTGAATAATTTGATTAATTTACTCATAACTCTATAAAAATGAAAGCCCTCACATCTTAGCTGACTATCAAGGTTCTGCAGAGACTCAGGAGTCAGTTTCTTGAGTTCAAAACCTTGCTTCATTTTCTTTAAAAACTGGTCTTTGGGGGAAATTTACTTACTATTGCTAGGCCACAGTTTTTTAATCTACAGGGTGGGCTAATAAAATTCCTTCTAGGTAGGGATACCATGAGGATTAAATGAACTATGACTTATAGAAGTCCTTAAAAAAGTGCCGAATATGTATTAAATACCTAATTCTTATTATCAGACACTGGACATGAGAAATTCTCAGATGGAATTATAGAGAAATTAATTTTAAAATGAAACTAAAATATTGCAAGAACGTGATTTTATTTTCTACATCACAGCTCCTCATGCTCTGGGTCTTCAACATTTTGTCAAGCTGTCTCACTGCCTGATGCACATTACCAAAACAATCCTGTGACACTGGAGCTTCAAAGAGAGAAAGAGATTTGTTACACAGCTGTGTAAGGAGACTGGAGGCAAAGAAAATAAACCTCAGATCTGTCTCTCCAAATTGGAGAGTCTCGGGGTGGGGTCTTACACCATTCTAGTAAAGGCCTGATCATGATGAGTACAGTGGTCTGAGAAGATGAAATCTGGAATGGAATTTTGGTTGATCATTCACAACAGGCTACATGCTTAGTCATAGGACGCATTTGCAAAAATGGCAGCCTTGACATGATGCATATGAGTTTTAGAATTATGGTGAGTTACAGGTTACTATAGGTTAAGGGTCTATGCTAATTACCGTGCATGTCTAAAGGACAGTTCTGGCTGACACTGGCTTTATCTAGGAGAAGATGAACAAGAACTCGTGCACAATGACTTGAGTTTCTTCATTAATGAACTCGGGGGGTTGTTAGCAGGATCATAAAACTACTAAGTTATCAAAAAACGGGATAAGGGGTTAGGCTCAAGGTCACAAGAGTATCATGAGGTTATTCCTTTGAAATGACAAAGGAAGGATCTGAGTTACAGTTCGGTATTTTCCTGCATATAAGGTTAGTAGGCACAAACAGTTCTCAATTACAAACTTGCCTAACATATTAACATGGTGGTTATTGGTTTAAAATAAACAATAGCAAAAACATTTTTTCAGGTTAAATCAATGTTTTCTAGATAATTTCTTAATCAGCATTTAAACTTACTTTCATAATTATTTCTCTCCTTCTAATTACCCATCTATTTTTTTTTCTTCCCAGTGTAGCTTTTAAAAAATCTGTATTGATGACACTAATCACAGCAGTTCTCTCAGGAACACAGTATTGCTTTTAAAATTGCTATTCTGGTAAGGTAGAGAACTTTCAGAGGCTTCTGTTTATTCTTATTTAATGTATAATCTTCATGTTATGGTCCAATGGTCTAAAATGGGAATTCTGCCAATTACTGAGCTGTCTATTTCAACTATGCATTCAGAAATAAAATGGTAATTGGTATGAAATATTAATGATATTTTGTTTCCCAGGGATTAGTGTCAATTCAAAGCCTGTGTCTAATAATCTTGAAAAGTTTGGATTTTCCCTGTTCGCAGTAAACAGCCATTCTGGAAAAGGTCTTATCTTCCTTTGTGGGAAGGTGGGAAGGTTTGGAGGAATGTTTATGATACACAATTGTGAGAGGGTCTCAGGGTTTTGCCTTAAATTGGCCCATTCTCATTTTCCATGAAGTAATTCCAAGCCTGTGAAGTGGCTCAGTGTTATTACAATGTAGTTCTTAGGAACACGTGTCTTAGGACCAGATGGCCTCAGCTCAAAATTGCTCTGTAACTAAAAGATTGTGTAGTTTTGAGTAATAAGTATTCCTATGAAACAGTTCCCCACCAGTAAAATGAGATACATGAACGTTTACTTCACAGGTTAGATGTAACAATTAAGCAATTAATAAATGCCTATCTTTTAAATCAAGGATACTAAGGCAATCCAATTAGTCAGAGACACGGGACTCCCCTGGGTGCTGATTTGGATTAGACTCTCCAGTGGCACTATCAAACTCTTTTTAAACTCCCCATGGTCTCAAAATTTTCTACCCTAGCATATTTCTCTTTCTCCTTTTGCTTAGGGTAAAACTGCCACTGAGATCTTGTGACTCTCTAGGCTTTTCTAGTATCCCTCCCCATTTGCTTTCACTAGCATTTCACCTATTAAAACCCCTGCACATCTATTCTGTCTTGATATCTGTTTCTCAGAGTATATGTAGCAAAGGGCTATGACTTGTCATTTCAGTTGCCTAAGGAGCAGAATCTGAGATGGAGATTAGAAACAACAAATTTATTGGGAGTGCTATTAAATCTATATCTGTGAGGAAAATAATTGGATTATAAGAGGTGAGGTGAAGTTGGGCTACAGTGTAAATCAACAAAAGCTTCTCTAGAACTCGTGAAGATTTCCAAATCTGAGATGCCCATGTTTGACACTTAAGGGCTAGAATTCATGATTTTGTACTTACCATTTACCAGTCATTGCATGATGACTCTCCATGGGAAGTGGTATGACTTTACATAAAACAATTCTTCTTTAAAGGCATTTCCCAGATAGGGTTAAAATCAGAATCCTATTAGTTTATGGAATTTTTAACATCTGTAAAAATAATTCCTTCAATATTGAATGGGGGACAAATCTGCGTATCAGAGGATCCAACATCTATGAAAATAGAAGAAACTTTGGGTCCAATGATACAAAACCCACAATCATTCATGAACATCGCTAATAGTCTATGAATATAAATCCCTCATTTATGTATGTATTCATTTATTCTCAAATCCTGTTTGTGTATCAGCCTCTCCTTCTGTGTTCAATACTGCTTTAAAATTCATGTTCAAAAGTTCATTTTATATCCAGAATCCGGAACTTGGTATTTAATATCATTCTCCAAACAAAGGAACCAGTGGAGTGCCATCTCTGCAATGGTAGAATAAGGACAGCCACATATATTCACTTTGCAATAAAAGCAATGAGGATGCAGGGAAAATTGTCAAAATGAATGTTTACAGAACTCAGTACTAACAAAAAGTTTGCAAAAATATGAGGAATGTTTATTCAAGAAAAATGACTGTAACTTTTAAAAACAATGAACTGTGTGATTTTATTTTCTTTGCATTCTGTTTCCTATCCTTTTCTCTGCAGTTCGCAGCTGTACATTCATAGGCATAGTGAAAAACAGCCTACTAGAAGCTTCTGGAAGGGGAAGAAAAGAATTGAATCTACCAAAAAGCCCTATCCCTAGATATCTGCTATTGTTTGACCTGTCTTGTAGTTTACTGGAAACCCTCACAAAGAGGTATTTTCTTTATTTAAACTGACACAGAGCTCACTAACTGCAAGCAGCCTTTTCCACAGTGCATTTGTGGAAGATAATCAGTAGCAATTGTTCACTATCACAGCTGGAAGAAGCTATAATAATAAATGGGGGCAAACCAGTAAATGACCAAGAACTTAAAAGGGGAATGAGATGCCCACAGGGGTTTTTGAATAGCTCAGACATGTTTCTGAGAAGGCCCTCATGTCTCATCTCTAGATGACCTTGAGGCTCTGTGCAAATAGGAAGTGAAAGCTAAAATAGAGTTGTAAACTGCCTACAAGAACATTAAAAACATGTACCAACACAAAGACCCTTGGCTCAAACTGGGGAATTGTCAGACTGGTCCGAAATCCCTATGAGAATTCACGGGACTGAGAAGAGCCAAAACAATCTTTGAAAAGAACAAAATTGGAAGACTTATGCTTCTCAACTTTGAAACTTACTCAAAGCTATTGTAATAAAGACATTGTAGTGCTGCTGAAAGGACAGGCATAAATATCAGTGGAATAGAATTGAAAGTCTAGAAGTAAACCATCACATTTATGGGCAATTGATTTTTGAAAAGGATGCTGAGAATATTCACTGAGGAAAGACTAGCCTTTCTCAACAAACAGTTCTGGGACTACTGACTATTGAGCAGCAAAAGGATGATGTTGGGCCTCTACCTCATGCTATACACAGATATCAACTCAAATAGATTAAATGCCTAAACATGAAAGCTTTTCACTTTTTCACAATTCAACACTTCTTTAAAACATTATACATGAATTTGCCAAATAACTCAGCACTTCTACTCCTAGGTACATAGTCAAGAATATTGAAAACTTATGTCCAGACAAAAATTTGTATATGAATATCCTTAGAAACATTATTCATCATAGCTAAAAAGTGAAAGCATTTCTAATGTTCATGATTTGATGAATGGGTAGGCAAAATGTGGTATATCTATTCAATGGAAAATTATTCAGCCATAAAAAGGAATGAAAGACTGATACATGCTACATTATAGATGAATCTTGAAAAGATTGTGCTAAAGTTAAATAAGCTAGTCACACACACACAAAACACATATTGTATGATTTCATTTATATTAAATATCCAGAATAAACAAATCCATGGTGGCTAAAACTAGACTAGTAGTTGGCAGGGTTTGGATATAGGGGAGAATGGGGAATGGCTGCTAATGGTTATGAAGTTTCTTTTTGACTTGAATGAAGATATGCTGGAATTAGTGGTGATGGTTGCAAAACTTTGCAAATGTACTAAAAAACATGGAATTGTGCATTTTAATATATATAAACTTCAAAAATAAAGTAACTAAGGCTACTTGTTGAAATGACTACTCTAGGATTATAAGGCTGGAAGAGTATATGTACAAGATGAGCCTGGAGTATCATATTGTAATTCCACAACATCAGGAAGTGTTCAAAGAACAAGATGATGGTGGTATGTTAAATAGACACAGGAGCCAACTGAAAGAGTCCCCAGTGGCCAAAATGGGTACAATTTGATTGAATAAATACAGTAGTATTGCATAGTATTGGTGTGTAATGCAAAGAAAAAAATAAGTATCTGTGAGTAAATATGGATATATCAGTAAATGCTTGAATACAAATATAGAGAAGAGGCAAATCATCCTTATAGAAGACTTCTAAATAATCTATATAGACATTTTGTCCTCAAGGAGGTGGAACATAACCTCCCATCTCCCTTAAGCATGGCCTATTCTTAATGACTTAAATGTGAGCTATGCTTAGTGATGTGCTTCAAAAGTCTACAGCATGAAAAGGGAGAAAAATATAACTTTACAAAGTTAACGTTATCAGAAATAAATCTTGTTGTTAGTTGTGCTGGTTTGAAAGTATTATATACCCCTAGAAAAGCTATGTTTTAAGTCTGATCCAATCTGTGGGACCAGTCCTATTGTTCGGGGTGAGAAGCATTGATTGGCTTGTTTCCATGGAGATGCGACCCAGTTGTGGGTATGACTTTTTGGTTAGATTACTTCCATGGAGTTTTGATGCACCCAATTCTGGGTATGGCCTTTTGATTAGATATAGATGTGACTCTATCAGTTCAAGGAGGGACTTGATTAATTTACTAGAGTCCTTTAAAAGGGGAGGCATTTTGGAGAAACATCAGATGTAGAAGCTTGGAGAATAGTTGCTTCAGAATAAACAGAGATGTTTGGAGATGTTTGGAGTGCTGACAGAGCCAATGCTTAGAGAGGGATGTTTGGAGCCCAGCAGATGTCACCATGTGTCTTCCCAGGAGATGTTAAGCCAGAACCCAGAGTTGTGTCCCAGAGGAGCAAAGTGAAGCTTAGAGAGGAAACCACTGGTATCAGAAGCTGGAAGCACCAGAACAGGAAGCAAGGACCAGCAGATGTCAGCCCCATGCCTTCCCATGTGACAGACATTGGCCTTTCTTTGGAGTTAAAGTATCTTTCCCTGGATGCCTTATTTTAAAATTTTCTATGGACTTGGAACTGTAAACTTGCAATTATTAATTTCCTTTTAATAATTTCCAATTATTAAATTCCCTTTTTAAAAGCCATTCTTTTTCTGGTATTCTGGTATTCTGTTTCTGTGCATTCTGGCAGCACTAGCAAACCAAAACTTATGATATTTTGAAATTGGTATTTTATCTCTGTGATCTTTCTTCCTAAAACCTTTCCTGCAATGAAAACATTAGAAAAGCATCAGATAATCTTAACTTTATGGATATTATACAAAAGCAAGATCAGTATTCCTAAAAACTGCCAAGTTCATGAAAAAAAAATGTCTGAAAAACACTCATATCCCAGAAATGTCAATTAATTGTATTGTGGGATCCTGGATGGGAACCTAGCACATAGAAATGATACTAGGGCAACAAAGCTAGCTAAATATCACTGAAATATAGAATTTAGTTAATATTAATGTATCAATATTGGTTCATTATTTATAAAAAATGTACCTGGGTTATGTAAATTATTAACAATGAGGGTTATTGGTTGCAGGGTATACTGGTACTTTCTGCCTTATCTTTGCAACTTCACTATACATTTAAAACTATTCCAAAATTTAAGCACTTATACAAATAAACACAAAATTTTTTTTTTGCAAGCTTCTGTTGGCAGTAGAATCCCTCATTGTTTGTTCACCTGAAATGTCTTGATTTCTACCTCAAACTTAAATCATAGGCTAGATATAGAGTTTAGCAATTATTTTCTCTTAGAGCACTGAGTATTTTTTCATTGTATGTTTATATCTATTGCCGCTGTTTAGAAGTCTATTATTTTGTTTTAATATGACATTTCTATGTTTAATGTGATGAATACAGACCAGATTGCCTATTTTAGGGGAAAATATTCAGTCCTTAACTTCTGAGTAAACTAGTACCTTTAATGTTTTCCAGATTTCCTTTGTTTAAGGTAAGTCCCTTCTATTCTTTTATTACAGAGAGTTTTTATCATGAATAGGTATTCACTTTTTTCAGATATATTTACTGCACTGAGATTTTAATATGATTTTTTCTATTATGTTAATATTGCTAATACATTAGTTGATTTCCAAATATTGTCACACATTCCATGTTTTATGTTCTTTGTAAATTACTAGTTTCAGTTTGCCATTAATTTGTTAAGGATTTATGCATCTGCAATCTTGAGGAATATTTCCTTGTAGTTATTCTTTTATTGTATTATTATTGTCAATTTTGGTATCACAGCAATGCTGGTCTAAAAAAATGTGCTCAGAGTTGTTCCTTACTCTTCTATTTTCTGAAAAGTTGTGTAGACTTGCTACAACTTCTTCCTTGTATGTGTTATAAATTTCAGGTGGGATATAATCTGGGTTTGGGTTTATTATTGTGGAATATTTGATTAAGGATTCAGTCTATTTTGCATATTTTCGCTTATTTGGATTTTTAATCTCTTGTATAAGTTTTAGTGATTGGTGTTTATTAAGAGATTTGTTCATCTAAATTGTTGATTTTATTGTTAGAATGTTATTCATACTATTCCTTTATATAATGTCCCCTTTACATTATTAGCCTTAGTAGTGTATATATTACTATATAATATATAATATATAATTATATATTACTATATACACTACTAAGGCTATATTAGTAATTTATATTTAGTATAATTATCAAATTATATTTAGTATAATTATCAAATTATCCTCTATTTATATCTTAATAACTCTAACTAGAGATTTATACATTCTTTTGATCTTTTCTATAAGGTAATTATGGTTTTATTGGTTTTCTCTATTGTTTGCCCATTTTTTATTTTATTGATTTCTATTACTATTATTTTTTTCTTCTACATGATTCAATTTCAATTTATTTTTAAATAATATTTAGGTAGAAGATTAAATCATTGATTTTATACCTTAACTTAGGTATAAGGATAATGCATTAGTACATATAATACAGGCATTTAAAACGGTACAGTTATAAGTGCTGTTTTACTGTCATTCCACCCATTTTTTGTCTGTTGTGTTTTAATTTTCATTCATTTAAAAATATGTCTCATTTACTATCTTATTTTTTCTTTGACTCGTGATATGTTCAGATGTGCATTGCTTGCTTTTGAAGTATTGCAGGATCCTTTAGTTATATTTCAGTTTCTTTTGGGGTCAATGAACAAATGATGATTTCAATTCTTTTCAATGTAGTGAGACTTGTCTTATGGTTCAGGATATTATCTATCATGTTGAATATGTCATGTTCATGTGAAAATATTGGGAATGCTGATGTTTTAGATTTGGTTTTGTATAAATATAAATTAAGTCATGGTGGTTTATACTTTTGTTCAAGTCTTATTTACACTTAATGAGTTCCTATGTGCTTATCTATCAGTTACTGATAGAAAGTTGAAATCTCCAAACATAGTTTTAGATTTATTTTTCTGTAAGTTTTTCTCCAATGTATTTTGCAGCTCTGCCATTATATACTTGGAATGCGTATTTAGGATAATTATGTCTCTCTACAAGTTAAATCCTTTTTTATTGTAAAATGTGTTTATGTATCCTTGGTAATATTACTTCCTCTGAAGTCTGCCTGGTTAGATATTAATTTAGACTTCCAACTTTAGTTTTTGGATTTTGTGTTCCCTCCCTTATGCTTTTTACCTACTTTGTCTTTATATACAAAGTGGGTTTCTTGTCAACAATGTATAGTTGAGTCTTGCATTTTTAGCCAATTTGACATTCTCTAAAGTTTTTAATACATTTATGTTTAGTATAATTATCAACAGGAAATAATCTAACATTTTGCTTTTTTATTGTCTCTTTGGTTCTTTGTTCCTTTTTTTCCTGGTTAGCTGCCTTCTTTTGGAATAACTGAATAGTATATATAATTCTACATTATATCCTATATTGGCAAACAAATATACTTTTTTTTTCTATGGGCAGGCACCAGGAATCAAACCCAGGTCTCCAGCACAACAGGCAAGAACTCTGCCACTGAGCCACTGTTGCCCACCCCAAATATACTTCTAAAAAATAAAATTGGCCTTTTAAAAAAGGAGTTTGTTTTTAATTATATAAATGAAATTTAGAAAAAGTATAAAAGCTAAAAATGATTTAGTTTAGCTTAGCATCTTTCCCAAGAACCTAGTATGAGATCATGACAGAGCCAAGACTAGAATAAAAACATTTTAAATCCTAGATCCCTTTTTTTACCACAGAAATGTTCTACCTTTGTAAGAAAGCAAATGAACACTATGCAAATATTGCATTCTTTTGTAATTGTATTGATATATTATGTGTTTTTTTTTTCAGCTAAGGAAAATGTTTACCAAAAAAAGCTTAATAAATATAATTTAAGCATGAACTTTATCACTTACTTAAAATATTATTTTTTTACCAGCAGGGACGATGCGAATTTCTGGCAATAAGGTAGTCAAACTCAGAACAAATCTCTGTCATCATGCTGTTATTTTCTAGAAGGGAAGACAGACAACAAATAAATTAAATGAATAAATATAGAATAAATTTCATGTAGTTAATATTCTATAACGGACACTAAAGGGGACTAATGGGATGAAGAAGGGTCTGGGTCACTGCTTTTGATAGGTAATCAATGTGTAATATAGGGGAGATGTCTATTAAGAATATAGTTAAGGGGTGCATGGGTGGTTCAGTGGTAGAATTCTCACTTTCCATGCTGGAGACCTGGGTTCAATTCCCAGACCATGCACCCCTCCCCCCCAAAAAAGAATATAGCTAAGATACACATGCTAAAATTGAACTTTAACAAATAAATGTGATCCTTGAAGCTAAACTGAATCCTAGAAGTCTCTTTTACATAGTTCTGTTGGCACCATCTGACATGAATATCAGTGTCATTGTATTGTTGAATTATATTTTGATGAATTTGTAATCTGGAGTTGGCAGTTTGCTTAATTTGATGTAATTTAATCAAGCAAATGCTACTTTGGGGATTCATGTCAAATACCAAAACTGTATAAAATAGGTGCTGAAACTATTATATAATTATACTTATTGTAGAATTTCAAATTAGTCAGTTCTATGTGCTATCACATATTAAATACGTTCACAAATTGCCTTTATTAAAGGTAAAATTTTACACTGCAGCATATGACCATGCAATAAGATTCATTAATCTCATATACACAATCTTAAAATTCTGAGTTTGGGGTGCTTTCACCCTTTAATAATTTCTGCTATAGTGCTCATTTAGCAAGACCAAATAGATGCTAGAAATCTACTTCATATCCTTGAGAATAGAGTATAAAATGATACTGTATAATTCTAGGACTCCAGAATTCATAGAGGTTTCAAAACACAGCTAGATACGGAGATCATCTAGTTTATCCACTATCATCTTATCTAAGAAATCTGGGCCATCAGCAGAAATGCTTAGGATATTTATATCATGTGTGATTCCTCTGCAAGCTGCTGTGAGCATTTTCCTAGAACTTACAACTCTGATACTCCGTTTAGGTACTATCAATAGTCCAGTAAATTCCCACAACTGAGCCTATGCTCGTTTATTTGTAGGTATCTTATTTGTAGGTAACTGCTCATTTATTTGTAGGTATCTTTAGCCTTACCATTTCTGTAAGAGCTTTTACCCAAACAAGGACTGTTTTATTAATCTATATTACAAAGGTATGTTATGAGAATGAATATCCTGATGGAACGCTTTAACATAGCATAAAATGGGTCAAGCAGATGCTTCAGAGCTTGATAAGTACCCCAAAAATACCAAAGCAATCATATTTGTGCTTCTTATAAATATAAGCTGTAGGGAAAAAGATAACTAAACAATCAGGAGAGTGTAAAGGCAGAGAAGTATTTTATTATGGGCCACTTCAAAGATCAGTTTATCCTGCCCATAATAACAAGTTTAAATGATCCTGCCTGAGTCTGCTATTATCAGTTGCACTGTTACATTATGCATGGCATTTGACTATTCATAGGAAAGCTAATGTACTGTATTCCATTAGTGGTTTCCTATGAATGTAAGTCTACAAATTACTGGCGATGTTTAGGCTGATGTGTTGCTTTTTTGCATATTTATGATGTCCTGGTCACATTCATTATTAATATGAATGTAAAGTGAGGTACTAAAGATCAATATGATTTCTATCAATTTTAGTTTCTGTATTTGTGATTAAACTGTTATGCAAATATGGTAATGTATTTACCTACCAATCTGTTTATTCCTGATTACAAAAGACCCTTGCACTTTGTCTCATAATTGGCACACCAAAAAAATAAAATGATACTTATTTTAAAGAAAATGCTATTATTTCTGAAATCAGGAATTGATGACATTATACAGTAGCTAACAATTCTTCTGGTTTAGAACTACTGTTAGGAAATTTCTAGGAAGACCAACACATGATATTCTCCAAAAATGAGGTTCCATTTTTACAGTCAATATTTCCCAGAGAGGGAATTTTATAGGGTGAAGATTTGAGCAGGGTTCCTTATATTCAGAGAAGTTTATCCTTCCCTCTATGTGACTGTGTGGCTTAATGTAAATTTTTTTGTGTGCCTTATTTTTCTTTAAGATATCTGAAGGATTGGCCCCTTGGGAAAGTTTAAAATCCTGAGATGGGTAAGAAGGGAATATATCTTATATTGTCACTGTGTCTGCCACAAATAAGATTGGTGCCATTTCAGTTCCATGAGCCCAAGAATTTATAAAGTTTCATAATGAAAATAAATTATTGATGGTTTATTTCCAGCTTTGACAGTGTAGATATAATCATACCACAAATACTAGATGCATTGAAAACAAAACAAAACAAAGCAAAGAAAAGAAAACAACATTTGTTTGAAGGCATTGTACAATAGTCAGTGCTCTAGAGCCAAGGTTCAATAAAACCAAAACACAATAAGGTGAGCTCTATGTTTGCAGATTTTGTGTTTGGTGTTGGTTGGTTGTTTATTTTTTTTTTTTCCTTTATGAACTTTCAGACATGAGAAACCTACATCCTAGAGTTTGCAGCACACTCACTGAGCTACCAAGGCAGCCAGGATTTGAAAAATGAGAACTCAAATAAATGTTAGCCAGAGTTTACTTCAGGACGCAAGCTTAAGTGTTTGAAAATCAATCATGCATCTTAATACTTAATACTTTTCTCATTTAGTGATGAGAAAAAAACATTTAATGCTAAAATATGTTTGATAAAATTCAGCACCTATTCATGGTTTTTTAAAAAAGAACAAAAGCAAACCAAGAAACATAAATAAGTGATCTTCTAGGCAGCCAAGACATATATATATATCTCCATATATATATACATCTCCATATATATATATATGGAGAGAGAGAGGGAGAGGATGCAAGTACCATAATTAAAGGTAAAATAGTGAAATCTTTCTTCATAAAGGTGGGAAAATAGACAAGGTTGTTTGATAACACTATGTTTATTTTGGTAAGAATAATACAAGAGTGAAAATGGGAGAAGAAATAAAAATCTTGATACAATATATTATTGTTTACATAAAAAATCCAAACAATGTACTTGTAAACTATTAGAACTATTAAGCACATTCAGCAACAAACTGTTAGATAATGAAATAAGATAATAAATTTGTAATAGTCTTAGAACCATTAAATATGTTTAGAAATGGCTAATAAAAATGTACAAAACTCAGAAGACGAAAGTATATTTCTGATGGGAATTAAGACTTAAATTGAGGGTTTTATCATTTTTATTAATTGGATAATACATACTGCAAGATGTCAATTCTCTTAAAAGTGATCTATGAGTCCAATACAATTTCAGTTAAAATACAGTGTTTTCTTTAGCCAGCAGCAACTGATGAGATGATACTACAATTTATATAGAAATGCAAATTACCAACAATAGAGAAGACACCTTTTTGAAGAAAAACAGAGTTGAAACATTTGCACTACCTCCTATAGATACTTATTTTTAACCTCAAATAATTAAAATAATATGGTTAAAATAACTGATAAGTAGACAAATGGAACACAATAGAGAGTACAGATAGAGACATACTTACATAGTGATTTCATCTATTGCAAAAATTGTCACTTTGTGTTTATCCTGAATTAACTAAATATCCAGAAGATAGAACAGTGAACCTTGACTCCTACCTTACGCCATACACAAACTCAATTCCAGATTACTTGAAGACATAAATGGAAAAGAAATGTTTTTCCAACAGAGAAATTAGAAATGTGTCATGATGACCTTGGAGGAAGCAACAATTTCTCTAAAATAAAAACAATCTACATTTGCACACCTATATTTATAGCAGCATTATTCACAATTGTCAACAGATGGAAACAACCCAAATGTTCATCAACTGATGAATGGATAAACAAACTGCGGTATATAATATGATGGAATATTACACTGTGTAAGGTGGGATAAAGTCACGACACATGTAGCAACATGGATCAACCTTGAGAACATTGTGTTGAGTGAAATAAGCCAGAAAGAAAAGCACAAATACTGTATGGTCTCACTAATATGAACTAACTATAATGAGCAAACTCTCAGAGTTAAAGTTAAGAACACAGGTTATCAGGAGATAGAAAGATGGTAGAGATTGGACATTGGATTGAAGGAGTATAGAATGTTTACCAACATTGATTGTAATGGATAACACAATACTGTGTGAAGGTAGCACAATATCGTAAGTATAATGAATAAAGCTGAGTGTGAGTATGGTTGAAAGAGGAAGCGTGGAGTTATGTATGACACCAGAAAGAAAGAGGACAAAAACTGGGAATGTATAACTTAGTGAAACTTGGAGTAGACAATGATGTTGGTTAAATGTACAAATATAAGAAAGTTTTTAAATCAGGGAGAACAATGAATGTCACCATTGTATGGTACTAAATATGGGATGGTATTGGAAAAAAAACCACAATCCTGACTAGGGTCACTGGTTAACAGTAACCTTGTAATATTCTTTCATTAATTATAACAAAGGCAATATATCAAAGCTAAATGTCAATAAGAGGAGGATATAAGGGAGAGGTATGGAATTTTTGTTGTTTCTTTATTTTTTTCTTTCTTTCTTTTCTTTCTTTGTTCACAAATAGATTGTGGTGGGGAATGCATAACTATATGATTATGCTAGGAGCCATTGATTGTGTACTTAGGATGGATTGTGTCATGGTGTGTGAGTAAAGCTGTCTAAAAAATAAACAGAAAAATGCAAATGGTGGAGAAGATGTGAAGAGACATGTATACCTAGCCACTGTGAGCAGGGATGTGGAATGGTGCAGCCTCTCTGGAGAGCAGTGTGCTTGTTCCACAGGAGGCCAATGGTATAGGGTTGCCATATGACCCTGTAACCCTGTTATCCGGTATATTCTTGGAAGAACTGAAAGCAAGAACATGAGTAGACATTTGCACACTGGTGTATATGGTGGCATAATTCATGATTGCTAGTGGATGGAAGTGGCCTAAGGGTATAGTGACTGTTGGATGGAAGGGTGAACTGTAATTGTTGCATATGATGGAATATTGTACAGCTGCAGAAAGGAATGAAGTTGTGAGACATGCAACTAGGTAAATGAACCTTGAGGACATTATGTTGAGTGAAATAAGCCTCCTCAAAAAAATATTATATGGTCTCTCTAATACAAACTGATTTTAATGAGCAAACTTTGAGAACTGAATTTGAGAGCATAGGTTATCAGGAGATAGATTGTGGGCAGGGATTGAGTAATCAATGCTTAAGGAGTATAGAATGGTCAATATAAAGTTCATTGTAAAGATTCCTAGATTGTAAGATATTACAGAAGTCACATTTATTCCTGAGTTTTAGCTGTTTTTTTCTAATTCTGAGGTGTTGTGTTCTTTGTGTATAACCTGGTAGGTCCTTGGAACTTTAGGTAACTGTGTAACGCCTGAGATTCAGAGTTATGAGTACTGCAGGTCTGAACATAAGCATTACTCCATATAGAAACTGTTAAAGAAGCTGAAAAAGAAAGCAGACTTCAATTAGAGATGTGAATGAAGTGGATCTGGTTAGGATTAAGGTAAATCCAAACACAGGATAAAGGATGATATTGCCTGCTTTTTAAAACTCCAAGTTCTGTGTGAGACCAAAGGAAGAGATGTTTATTTTGTCCAAAATTTAAATATTCTGTAGCACACTATCTAATTTAACCTCTTTGGTCAGTGTATTTAAACAACCTAACTACATGAAATGTAGAATAGGAAATGTGATTTTGTTCCTTTGTTCAGGTTAATGTAATACCCTGATACAGAAAATTTAAAAAAAAGGTATTTGCAAAGTCCCCTTGAGAGACTGGAAAAAAAATTGAAACTATTAAACTTTGTCACATGGGGAATTTCTGATATTCACTCAAGCATTAGGGACTCCCAACTTAATAAGCCAAGCCCTTGATCTTGAGACTTGCCCTTATGAAACTTATTCCCGCAATGGTGAAACTAAGTCTACTTCTAACTATGCCTAAAAGTCACACCCAGAGAACCTGTTTTGTTGCTCAGAAATAGCCTCTCTCTCTAAGTCAATTTGCTGATAAACTCGCCCCATCTGTACCTCTACATGGACATGACTCCCAGGGGTGTAAACCTCCTTGGCAATGTGGGTCATGACTCCCAGGAATGTGCCTGGCCCTAACATAGTGGGATTGAGAATGCCTTTTTGACTCAAAGGGAGAAAAGAAATGAAACAAAATATAGTTTGTGTGTCATGGTCAGTTTCATGTGTCAACTTGGCCAAGTGGTGGTACTTGTTTGCCTGGTTGGGCAAGTGCTGGCCTGTCTGTTGCAATGAGGACATTTCATAGAATTAGATCATGATCACATCAGCTGCATCCACAGCTGATTCCATTTGTAATCAGCCAAGGGGAGTGTCTTCTGCAATGAATGATGCTCAATCTAATCACGGGAAGCCTTTTAAGGAGGATTCAGAAGAGACAGGCTCTCTTCCTGCTTCAGCTGGAAAACCTCTCCTGTGGAGTTCGTCCAGACCCTCCATCGGAGTCGTTGGCTTCACAGCCTGCCCTGCGGATTTTGGACTCTGTGTTCCCATGGTCACATGAGACGCTTTTATAAATTTTGTATTTGGGAGTGTTCACTGTTGATTCTGTTTCTCTAGAGAACCCTAACTAATAGACTGTGGCTGAGAGATTTCAAATAGAGTCAAGAGGTCGTTCTGGAGGTTTCTCTTGGGCAAGCTTCAGCCAGATATTGCAAATTGCCACAGTATTCCAAGCCTCAACTGATAGTATCCCTGAAAAGCCTAAAGAGTACCCTGAGCTCTATCTATGAATCTACAAATGTTTTACTCAGTAAGTTTACTTTTTCAGAAACTTAAGGGCTCCAGATTGTCCCTATGCCAAATAAGCACTGAAACCCAGAGGTACCAGTGTCTCCAAGAGCATCAGCTAGTTTCATTTCTCTACCTTGTTGGGTTGACACCTCTTTCCAGCATGAAGATGCTAAAATGGTTATTGCCCAGATATTCCTGAAGATTGAGAGAATGATCAAATGAAAGGGAGGAGGTATAACTAAGAAATTAAGATTTGTCAAATGATTATGACTACTGACTCATTATATAGATTTTTTTTAGTTTCTAATGTAGCAGAATTGCCAGAAGGAAATACCTGAAATTGTTGAACTGTAATCCAGTATCCTTGATCTTTGATAATGATTGTATATCTATATAGCTTTTATCATGTTGCCATGTGATTGTAAAAACCTTGTGACTGACACCCCCTTTATCCAGCGTATAGGTAGATAAGTAATAAAATAAAGACATCCATGAAAAAAGAATAGGTTGGGAATATTGGGAAAAAATACCCCTAATAATCTATAGACAACAGTTTAAGTACTACATTAATAATCTTTCATTAATTGTAACAAATGTAACTACTTTTATAAAATAGAATTACATAAGAAAGTGTTAACCACTGGAACAAATTTTCTACAGCAATGCAAGTGTTTGTGGTGGGATGGTGTATGGGAATCCTGTATTTAATGCATGATTGCTCAGTTAATCACAACTTCTCTAATGCATTTTTTAAAAGAATATAGGTACTACAAAAAAAAACAATGTAATAAAGGAAAATATTTATAAAGTAGATTTCATTAAACTTCAGAACTTAAGTTCATAAAATAGGCCACAATTAAGAGACCAAAACACAAGCCAGAGAATGAGACTGTGTATTTAAAATACAATCCAAGACTGAATTCATATATATTATTAATTATATAAAGATTGATACAGATCAATGAGAAAGGAAAGACAATTCAATAGAAAAATGAGAAAACTAAGACAATTTCCATTCAATAGAAGATTTAAAAATTACTAGTAAGCATATGTTCCAAAGGGTATTCAACATCATTAGTCATGCCACAAATATTTACCTTTACATACTGAACATTGTGTAAAGTAAAGAAAAATACGAAGTTTTGCTGAAGATGTAATATAACTGGAAGCTACATACTTTGCTGATCAACTTGTAAATTGCTACAACAACTTGGAAAAGCCAAAGCTAAATGTATGCTTATCCTGTGTTGCACCAACTCCAGTGTGAGGTATATCCCCTAAGTATGTGTGTATATATTTACATCAATATATAGGTAATACAGTTGTGCAAATCAGCATTATCTGTAATAGCTCCAAACTGGAAATAATCCAAATGCTTAGCAATAGTACAATGGGTAAATCCGTTGTGATATATTCATATAGAATATTGTTTAACATTGGAAGTGAATGAATCACTGCTAATTGGAATAGCATGGATGAATCTCACAGATCACAGCTACATTCAGCAATATAGATGAATCTTGAAAATATAATCTTGACTTAAGTCAGAAACAAGAGTACATGCTGTATTATTTCACTTATATAAATTTCAAAATCAAGAAAAAACTTATCTCTACTCATATAATTCAAATTGATTATTATTTTGAGGCATGATGTGATGGTAGAGGTGAAGAAATGTTTCTATTTTTCATGATAATCATAATTCATGTGAGTAATTCTCATAAAGATATGTTCATGAGAAAATTAAACTATGTGCATATACAATGTGTCATTTTTGCCTTGTAAATTGTATTTCCATAAAACAATTTAACATTGGTACAATTGTTTCTACTCAAATAATGACAATATTTCCATTAATAGGAAAAGCAAAACTATACAAAGGTTTAACTGTATCATTTTTATATTGTGATGCACTTTATTCTGGTTTCTTTGACTTAGTATATTTTTTTGTGATTTTTAATTGGAGAAGATTTTGTTTTATAGTAAAGTCAGGTAAAAAATAGAAAGTTCCCATGTAACCCCACTGGTGACACTATGCATTACTGTGGTAGCTGTGCAATAGTTGATGAAAGAATATTCAAATATTACTCTTCATTATATTCTGTACTTTATATTAGGTATATTTTCCCATACATCATCCAATTATTAACACCTTGAACTAGTGTCATACATTAGTTAAAATTTAAGAAAGAACATTGTTGTATTTGTACTCAATCACAGTCCATTATCCACAATAACCCTCACTGTGTTATACAGTCCAATGTTTATCTTCTAATTTTCCTTCTAGTAATGTATACACCCCCAAATTTCCCCTTTCAACCACTTTCACAAGCGTACAACATTGCTGTTATTATACTCACAATAATGTGCTATCAACACTATCCATTTCCAAACATTCAAAATCACTTTATTAAAACTTCTGCACAAATTAAGCATCAGCTCTCCATTCTCTATCCTTATTCCATCTCTTTGTAATACATATTCTAGGTATAAACACCATGGTATCGCTTATTATAATTAGTTCATATTTGTGAGATCAGACAATATTTGTCCTTTTGTGTCTGTCTTATTTCACTCAACATAATATCCTCAGATTCATCCAAGTTTTTGCATGCATCAAGACTTCATTTCTTCTTCTAGCTGAATAATATTCCTTCATATGTGTATACAACATTTTGTTTACCCATTCATAGGTTGATAGACACTTGAGTTGTTTCCATCTTTTGGCAATTGTGAATAATGTCACTGTGAACATGGTGTGCAAATGTCTGTTCGCATCCCTGCTTTCAGTTCTTTGGAGTATATACCTAGTAGTAGGATTGCCGGATCATTTGGAAATTCTATATTTAGCTTTCTGAGGAGACGGTCACACTGTCTTCCACTGTGGCTGTACCATTTTACATTCTCACCAGAGGGTGAAAAAGTGTTCCTATTCCTCCACATACTCTCCACCATTTTTTTTTTTTTTTAGTATATAATAGCTATTCTAGTGGGTGTGAAATGATATCTCATTGTGTTTTTGATTTACATTTCTCTAATGGCTGGTGATGTTGAGCATCTTTTCATGTACTCTTTAGCCATTTGTATTTCCTCCTTGAAACTATCCAAGTCTTACTCTTTTTTTTTTTAACTGGACTGTTTGTCTTTTTATTGTTTTGTTATAGGATTTCTTTATATATTCTGGATAGTACACCCTTATCAGATATGTGTTTTCCAAATATTTTATCCCATTGTCTTTTCATTTTCCTGACAAGTTCTGTGATGCACAAAGGGTTTTAATTTTAAAGTCCCATTTATCTGTTTCTACTTAAATTGCTATTGCTTTGGGTGTAAAGTCTAAGAAACCATTGCCTACCACAAGATCATGAAGATACTTACCTGCATTTTCTTCTAGGAGTCTTATGGTCCTGGTTCTTATATTCAGGTCTTTGATCTATTTGGAGTTACTCTGTGTATAGGATATGAGATAGAGGTTCTCTTTTATTGTTTTGCATATGGATATCCAGGTCTCTCAGCATCATGTGTTAAAGATACTATTGTGTGTGAGCTGAGAGGATTTGGAGCTTTGTCAAATATCAGTTGGCCATAGATGTGAGGGTTGATTTCTGAACTCTCAATTCAATTCCACTGAATTGAGATGTATCTATCTTTATACCAATATTATGCTGTTTTGTCCATTGTCGCTTTATAATATGCTTTAAAGTCAGGAAATGTGAGTCCTCCACCTTTTATCTTCTTTATCAAGATGTTTTTGATATTCAGGGTCCATAACCCCTACAAATAAATTGCATAATTGACTTTTCCATTTCTGCAAAATAGACTATTGAAATTTTGACTGGTATTCCATTAAATCTGTAAGTCAATTTGAGTAGAACTGACATCTTAATGATGTTTAGTTTTCCAACCATGAATACAGAGTGTCCTTTCATTTATTTATGTCTCCCTTGATTTCTTTTAGCAATGTTCTATAGTTTTTTGATGTACAAGTCCTTAACATCTTTGGTTAATTTTTTTGTTATACTTTTGACCCTTAATTTGTATTGTAAGTGGACTTTTTTCCTTATTTACTTCTCTGGCTGCTCATTCCTAGTGTATAGAAACACTACTGAGTTTTGCATGTTGATCCTGTATCCCACCTCTTTGATGAACTCATTTATTAGCTCTAGTTATAGATTCTTTAGCTGTTTCTATGTATAAGATCATGTCATCTGAAAATATTGAAAAACTTATTTCTTCTTTTCCAACTTGTATGTCTTTTATTTCTTTTTCTTGCCTAACTGTTATAACTAGAACTTCTAGCATGATGTTGAATAATTGTGGTGACAGTGAGGATCCTTGTCTTTATCCGCATCTTAGGGAAAACATTCAGACTTTCACTATGGCATACAATATTAGCTGTGGGTTTTCATATATGCTCATGTTGAGGAAGTTTCCTTCTATTCCTGTCCTTGGAAGTGTTTTGTTTTGTTTTGTTTTTTTGGGAGGTGCATGGTCTGGAAACCAACCCCAGGTCTCCCGCATGGAAGGTGAGCATTCTACCACTGAGCCACCCCTGCACCCTCTTAGAAGTATTTTTATCAAGAATGAATTCTGGATTTTGTTCAAGGCCTTTTCTGCATCAATTTAGATGATCAAGTGTTTGTTTGTTTTTTACTTTCAATTTGTTAATGCAGTAATTGATTTTCTTGTTATTTATTTTGTTGTTTTCTTTGTATGCTGTATGGCAGGGGTCAATTTCATTCTTTTTCCATGGGAGTATCCCCTTATTGCAGCACCATTTGTTGAATTATTTGTTTGGTTTGGCTTTTCATTTGTTGTTTTTATTGTTTGTTTGTTGGGGAAGTGCCTGAGCCAGGAATCAAACCCAGGTCTTCCGCATGGCAGGCAAGAATTCTACCACCGAACTACCCTCCCACCCCTGATTTTCTTGTTTGAACCATCCTTGCATACCCTGGATTAAACTCACTTGATCATAGTGTATAATTATTTTAACATGCTAATGAATTTGAATTACAAGTTTTTTGTTGAGAATTTTTTTATCTATATTCATTACAGAGATTGGTCTGTAATTTTTTTTTTCTTTTAGCATCTTTATCAGGTGTTAGGGTGATGTCGGGTTCATAGAATGAGTTAGGTAGTGTTACATCCTCTTCAATTTTTGGAAGAATTTGAACAGGATTGGTATTAAATCCTCTTGGAATGATTGGTAAAACTCCCCTGTTAAATCGTCTGGTTCTGGGCTTTCCTTTCTTGGGAGCTTTCTGATTACCAATTCAATCTCTTGTGATTGGTTTGTTGAGGTCTTATATTTCTTCAAGATTCAGTGTAGCTTTTTCATCTGTTTGTAAAAATGTGTCCATTTCATCTAAGTTGTCTAACATGTTGGGATACAGTTGTTCATGATATCTGCTTAAGATCCTTTTTATTTCTGTTGGGTCAGTAATGAGGTTCCATTTCTCATTTCTCATTTTTTTTTTTAATCTTCTCTCTTTGTTTCTTCATCCATCTAGCTAAAGGTTTATAAATTTTATTTATCCTTTCAAAAAATTTTTAATGTTAGTTCTATTGTTTTTTATTCTCAGTTTCATTTATTTCTGTCCTCATCTTTGTTCTTCCTTTCCCTTTGCTTTCTTCAGGATTAGTTTACTGTTTTTCTAGTATTCCTAGGTGTGCAGTTAGGTCTTTGATCTCAGCTCTTTCTTCTTTTTTATTATAGGCTTGTAGGGTAATACTTTTGCCTCTCAGCACCGTCTTCACTGCATCCTATAAGTTTTGATATGTTGTGTTCCTGTTTTCATTCATCTTGAGATTTATACTGGTTTCCTTTGTAATTTTCTTCTCTGATCCTCTGATTACTTAGGAATGTGTTGTTTAACCTTATATATTTGTGAATTTTCCAGTTCTCCCCCAGTTATTGATTTCAAGCTTCATTCCATATTGTCAGAGAAAGTACTCTGTATAATTTCAATCTTTAAAATTTATTGAGGTCTGATGTTTTATCCTGGAGACTGGACCATGAGCACTTGAGAAGAATGTATATCTTGCTGTTTTGGGGTTCAGTGTTTTGTATATGTCTGTTAAGACTAGTTAATTTATTATATATTCAAGTTCTCTTTTTCCTTATTGATCCTCTGTCTATATGTTCTATCTATTGAGGTGAGAAGTGTATTGAAGTCTCCAACTGTTGTTTTAGAGATATTTATTTCTCCCTTCACTTTTACCATTGTTTACCTCATAGTTTGGGGACCCTGTTTGGGTGTATAAATATTTTTGTGATTGTTATTTCTTCTTGGTGCCTTTTTTATTAATACATAACGTCCTTTTTTGCCTCATAAAGTTTTACATTTAAAGCCTATTTTGCCCAATATTAGTATAGTTACCCCCGCTTTTTTTTTTTTGATTACTGTTTGTATGGAATATCTTCTTCCAACTCTTCACTTTCAACCTATTGATTCCTCATGTTTAAGTTGAGTCTCTGATAGACAAAATATAAATTAGTAATACTTTTTAAAAAATCCATTCTGGAATCTTTGTCTTTGGAGTGGGAGTTTAATCCATTAATATTTAATGTTATTACTGTAAAGGCAGTTCATACTTTAACCACTTTATCCATTGGCTTTTATATATCATATCTTATTTTGTCTCTGATTTTACCTTTTTTACTTAATTTACTGACAATCTTCATTTCTACACTCTTTTTCAAGCTGTCTCTCCTGTCTTTTCCTGTGGAATCTCTTAGCATTTCTTAAATAGGGTAAGTGTCTTGTTGATGAACTCTCTATTCTTGTTTATCTGCAAATATTTTAAACTCTCCTTCATTTTTTAATGATAGCTTTGCTAGAAAAGGAAAATCTTGACTGGCAGTTTTTCTCTTTCTGTACTTTAAATATATCATTCCATTGCCTTTCAACTCCATAGTTCCTGATGAGATATCAGCATTTTATTTTTATTAAGGATTCCTTGTATGTGAGAAAATCCCCTTTCTTTTGCTGCTTTCAAGAATCTCTGTTTATCTTTGGAATTTGACATCCTGATTAGTATATGTCTCCTAGTAAGAGTATTAGGATTTGTTTAAAGTATGTTGCATGTCTTGGATATGTATATTTATTTATTTATTTGTTTATTAAGCATTGAGAAATTATCAAACATCAAGTAGTATTTCTGTCAATTTTCCCTTCTTGTTTTAGTCTGCCAAAGTGCCAGAATGCAACATGCAAGAGATGGGTTGCCTTTTAATAAAAGGGGATTATTTAATTAAAATTTATATTTCTTCAGAGGAAAGGCAGCTAACTTTCATCTGAGGTTCTCTGTTACATGGTAAGGCACATGGCAATGTCTGCTGGCCTTTTCTCCTGGCCTCTGGGTTCCCACAGCCTTCCACAGGGTGATTCCTTTCTGCATCTCCAAACACCTGGACTGAGCTGCAAGTACTGAGATGAGTGTCCTGAGCTGCTTGGGCTCTGCTGCATTGAACTCTCTTCTCACCTCTCTCTTTCCAGCTTCCAGCTGATTAAATTAAACATCACCAATTGCAAAAGCCATTCCTCTTAATGACTGCAGATGTAATCAGCCTTAGGTGAATTTCACATGCTAATGATTCAAGTCCACAACCACAGAACTAGGCATCATCACATGGACATGTTCAGGAGTCTCTCCTTATCTTTGGCAATCAACATTCTGATTAGTATATGTCTCCTAGATTTTTAGGATTTGTTTAGTGTATATTGTGCATCTTAGACATGTATATTTATTTCTTTCATAAGCATTGGCAATTTTTCAGACATTATTTCCTAAAATATTCTTTCAGTCCATTTTCCCTTCTCTTCTTCTGGGACACCCATGATGCAAATATTTGTATGCTTTGTTCTTTCATTCAATTCCCTGATTCCCTGCTCACTCTTTTTATTCTTTTCTCTATCTGTTCTACCTAAGATTTTGATTGTTCTCTTTTCTACTTATCTGATTCACTCTTCTGCCTGTCCATATCTGTTGTTGTATTCCTCCAGTGTATTTTAATCTCTTTTATTGTAATTTCATTCCCATGTGTTCTGTTATGTCTCTTTTCATACTTTCACATTCTTCATTTTGAACACCCAATGTCCTCTCAATATCCTTTATCTCTTTAGCCATATTTTCCTTCATCTCGTTGAATTGGTTTGGGAGATCTGTTTGAACATCTTTGATTAGTTCCAAATTCTGTGTCTCATCTGAAGTTTAAGTTTTTTCTTTTGATTAGTCCATATCTTCCTCTTTCTTAGTATGCCTTGTAACTTTGTGCTGTTATCTATGCGTTTGATTATCTTGGTGAATATACTCTGAAGGTCAGTTTCTCTCTCTTGCTTAGGGTTCTATTGTTGGTTGGCTTTATGTTAAGGTTCTTATTTGACACTTGGTTAAACTCATTCTAGACTGTTAGAATATCTCATGATTAACAGATAGATTTTTCAGCTCTTGTTCAACTATTCTTACCCTGGGCATGTGGTACAATTTCTAAGATTGCACTACTTGTGCAGTTGTTTCACCTCTGAGGGAAAGCTTCCTTTCCTCTGTACTTTCTCTGAGCATCTTTATCTGTTTTGTCTGTCCTTATTTTGCCTCTGTTTTTTTTTTTTTTTCTTCTTCTTCTACTTTTACTCCCTTTTATTGCCTTGACTACTTGCTTTTGCTTAAGGGCAAATCCTTGAAAGAGGGTCACCCCAAGAGGATTTTTCCCAAGTCAATATTTTCCAACCAAAACAGGACCAGGGACCCATGAAGGGGGTGCTGACCAGTTCCAAATAGCCAAGGGGAGAAGGTCAGGAAAGATGCCAAAATGACTTGCCCCCTTTTGTTCTTGGGAAAGAGGGCTTTCCTTTCCATCTGCAGTAGCCAGCCAGGAACCAGATGTGAGGTAGCTAGCCTCAAAAGTGGGGATTCTGCATCAGCAGTTATTGTTGAGCATTTTACTTATTGTTCTTTACTGCAGTGTCTCAGCCTCTTCATATTGCTCTTGCTTGGCTGCAGTTCAATGATCCCCTGGCCTACAGAGATCCAAAACAGTTGTTTCAGATAGTTTCTGCCTGTTCACTAGCTGTTTTTGGAGGGGTGAGTACTGCAGCTCTCTACTTGCCATCATCCCCGGAAGTTTGATGATGACACTCACTTTTTTGTGTGTGTGTGTGTGTGTGTGTGTGGGCAGGCACTGGGAATCAAACCTGGGTCTCCCGCATGGCAGGCATGAATACTGCCTGCTGAAGCCACCGTGGCCCGCCTGATGACACTCACTTTTGAGAAAGAAATTGGAAGATGATATGGTATGCATGTTTTTCTTGCTTTTTTGTAAAAATTAATTTTAGTAAGTTATTTTTTAATAGATTGATAACAGGGAGATGTTTTAATTGACAGCAGATTTTATTGATGATAGATTATTTTTATTCATTGCAGAGAAATGTTTTTTATATAAATCACAATGAATATATTTTGAAAGCATTATGATGATAATCCATTTCAACAGAATTAACTAGTTAGTTTTCCCCATTTCTGCTATCAGAATGGCATTCATGTTTCCAAACTTACCTCTAGTGTCATATATTGAGTATGGCCTCCCTAAGTTCTTCAGTCAAAATAAATTGCCCCTTCTTCTGAAATCCCAGAGTACTTTTCTTGGTTTCTTCTTCTTCTTACAACACATGCTTAATTCTGCTTTGTACTGTACTTATTTGCTTAAATGCCTTCTCCCACATTGAATACCTGCTAGGTGTAAGACAATAACGGGAACACGTGTGAATAATGTGAGGCTACTCAGCCTTGGGTTTGCACTTTAAAAGAAAAGTATACACATTCAGAAAGAACTGTGTATTTTATATGCCCATGGAAATCTATAGTAAGTACTGTTATTGAGGTGAAGAGAGACGCATTTGGACAAAATGCATGATAGGGAAAATTTTGTCAGTAATAGAGGATGGAGCCTGTTTTACTTTGCTCAAGATGATGAAATGCAAAACATCAGAATGGTGAAATATGAAAACATCAGAATGTGAAAATATACAAATCAAGGCATCAATGGGCAATGCTTCCTGCTTGAAGATCAGCTACTGGCAATCCTGAAGGCATATGTCAAGTTGGACTTGTCTGTCCCTTCTCTCCCAGATTCTAGCTTCTAGCTTCTGATTTCAATAGCTTTCTCACTGTTTTTGTGCTTTTTCTCTATTTTCTGTGTGTCCTTAACTCTCAGCTTTTCTGTATGCTTCACTGAATTTCATCTCTTATAAAGGATTCCAGTAAGAGGATTAAGGCCCACCTGAAATGTACCTCAACTAAAATAACCTAATCAAGAGGTCCTACCTACAATATGTTTACACCTGCAATAATGGATTAGCTTTAAGAACATGATCTTTCCTGGAGTACATGCACCTTCAGACCATCATACTCAGACTCATGAGTACAATAAATTGTCCCTTTATTAGTTAATTTCATGAATTATTCCATATTTATTTAGTATTTTAGAAACTTGCTACTGAAATATATGCTGAAAATATACAGATAAATAAGACGCAGCCTTTACCCCAGAGAAGTTTAGAGTTCAATGGAAAACACCCATGCCTTGATGTATACTCACTACAGAGTAGAATGCATATATAAGGTATGATTCAAGTGTTCTAAAAATGCAGAAAAAGGAGAGATAGTGCCTTGGTGATCAGTAGCTATAAAAATAGCACCAACAATCTATTTTCCCTTCAGTTTACCAAATATCAAGCATTCCAGTAAGTGCTTGCCATGCTTGTCTCTTGTTTATGTTGAATAACCCCCAAAGGAGGCAGTCTTATCCCTATTTGCTGGATGAGAAAACCAAGGAACAAGGAGTTAAACTGATGTATCTGAGATCACACAATTAATAAATCATTTATCCAGGAATATAAACCAAAATGGTCTTCATCAAAGATCTGCAAATAATATCTTAACCATAATCACACATACTTTGGGTATGTACCTAAAGAGCTGGCTGTGTGGTGCTTTGAGGCTGTTTGCACCCCAGAAAAACATGCTTTTAAATTTGTTCCATTCCTGTAGATGAGACCCCATCATAAATAGGGCCTTTTGATGACCCTCTTTCAGTTAAGATGTGGGCCATCACAATCAGGGTGGGTCTTAATCCTATTCTGGAACCTTTTATAAGAGAATGAAATTCAGAGATAGAAGAAGCTGAAATTAAAACCCAGAAGAGAAGGGAGCGACCAGCAAATTTTGCCATGTATCTTGCCATGTGGCAGAGAAGCCAAGGAAATCTGGCAGCTGATCTTTGGGATGAAAGCATCACCTTGATGATGCTTTAATTTGGACATTTTCTTGGCCTCAAAATCATAATCAAATAAAATCCCATTGCTTAAGCCATCCCACTGCCTGGTATTTGCTTGAGCAGCCAAGGAAACTAAAACAGGTTGCTTTTCTACTTTCAACATTAAGAACAATTAAGAAAACTCTAAATTATACTGAGCATAGACAGGACTCAGACTTCTTCTCAATATAGATACCACCAGCCATATCACCCTATAAGTGTACATCCTCAGAGAGGTCTTTACTGGAAGCTGAACTTTAAGCAGATGTTAGAAGGTAAAAAAAAATTGGAGGATGGGGACTGAACACATTCCTAGTCAGCCGTGGAACATGGCATACTGAAAATAATTATTAAAATAACTTGGTGTGTTCATGGGATTACATGTGCAGTAGTTTCAGAAACTCTAGCAAAAGAGAATTGCGTGAGGAAGGCGGTAAATGAGCCTAAGACTCCCAGCTGCTGTATGTGTAGGCGAATGGCATCCTGCATAAAGCAAGTGACGTAAACAAAGGTACAGCCGTGAACAAAGTCATGACCTTATTGATTTAAGGTGGAATTGAAATATCCAATGAGTAAGTAGCTCCTTGTATTTTGAGTAGATTTCAGAAGGAGTTTACTCAGCATTTACTGACTTATGTAAGTATAAAATCCAGCACATTTACTTCATTTAATTTTATTTGAAGACCTTTTTGTGAAAAGGGGGCAAGGATATGAGTGTGTATATGTATACATATATATATATAGTGCAGTGTAAATGCAATTAATTTTTACAGAATTTTTGTTTCTATTAAAATTCATTAGTCTTTACCATGAGAAGCAATGAAATTTATAAATGTAATCTTATATTCTACTTTCACAATGCATCTATGCTTGGTTTTACCATTTGGGATAAGTATCCAGGGTTACTAAATTTAAGAGTCAGAAAATGTGCATTATAGATTTTAAATTGTTTTATGTTTTATGTATTAATTGAGATGAATGGCAAAGCAGATTTTCTAGTTTGTTGTGAAAATCTAAAACGGAAAACTTGATGTCTAAAGGAGAATCAAAGCATATCTGGTGTTACAGCACTTGCTGGAATATAAGTTGTAGACATAGTGTCACCACCAAAGGTGACAGGGAATCATATTGCTAGAAAAGCCTTTCACTTTAATAAAATGTGTGCCACAAAGCTTGCAACACTCTTTCACATTGAATGCAGCTAATTGTCATTTTGACTTTTGCTTGTGCATGGATAGCACAAAACTGAAAGACAAGAATTTGTCTGTAAAATGAATCAAAGTAAGCTTCAATTAACCCATATATTATATGAAAATGAAAGGCATGGGAGAAATCTACAGGAATTCCCAAAGACTAATTTTAACTGAACATTTTAATTATTTCCTGATAGAGCTATTTAATCAGAAATAATGAAAATTAATGGCACTGGACGACACTTCATTTCCAGAGAGCTTTAAGAAAGTTAACACACTGTTATATGGATTTGGCTCTAATAGGCTTCTGGGTCACTGGTAAGGTGGTTCAAATATATCGCTACCATGCTGATTAGTCATGAGTCTTGTCTGCAATTACTGGGGTTATGCTTTGGGTATCCTTCAAAGACATTGCAATGTAAGCCAGCTGTCTATAAAAAGTTTTTATCCAAAATGTGAACCATTTCAACAGTGGAGAAATTCCTTATTTTGTAAAGAAAAAATTAAATGGGCATATGAGAGACCACCTCAGTATTTGAACATCTAAACAGATTTCTATGATAGAGTATTTTATTAAAATAATTTTGTTGATGTGTCAAGGACCATTCTCAATGTTTCTATGCAGTTTCTTCCCAAACTAAAAACAGTAACTCATTTAACTATTTCATATTTCTCTATTCATTTCTTCTGATTTGGATATTATTTTCTTCTGATTTTGGATTGAAGCTTTTCAGTTTTCACCTATATACCTCTTTCTAATCATTCCCTCTTGCATTCTGCCTATCATCCCCAATGATAATTTATTTTCTCTCATTATAAATTAGTTTACTTTTTCTGTAATTTTATATAAATGGAATCACACTGTAAGCATGATTTTGTTTTCTGACATTTTTCATTTACCATAATTATCTGTGATTTATCCATGTTGTGCGTACCAATAGTTTATTCCTTTGAATAGCTGAAGAGTATTCCATGCCATGTATAGAAAGAGGAGTACAGAGGAATGAATCAGCAAACTTGTGTAAGCCAATGTAGCTATTACCAATTCTAAACAATAGAAGAAAATAGACTTAAAAAATAAAAATGAAAAGAGCCACGGGGACATGTGGGACTAAAAATATTTAACATTTGTATCATCAGAGGTAAGAAAGAGAAGGAAGAAAGTTGGGACTGAAAATATACTTGAAGAAATAATTACTAATTCCAAACTTGGGTAAAAAACATGTCAGAGTCAAGAAATTGATCACATCCCCAGCAGAATAAAATCAAACAAAATGACCCCAAAACACATTATAGCAAACTTTGGAAACTAAAGACAAATAAAAAATTCTGAAGCATTAAGAGAGAATCAATACCTCACTCTAAAAAATAATTCAAATTATAACAGATTTTTCATAAGAAACCATGAAATTCACAAGTTAAATCCTGTTTCAAGTGTTGAAATAAGAGAAATATTCTATACTCATGAGATATGTGGGGAAATATTTTTCAAGAGTGAAGGAGAAGTCAAGGTACTGTCAGATGAAGCAAAACTAAAGAATTTGTTGTCAGCAGACATCCTAAAAGAATTGATAACGGAAGTTTTTCAAATAGAAAGGAAGTGATAAAAGAAATAATTTTGGAATATTACAAATAAGTATAGAGCAAAAGAAAGGGTAAAAATTATGGATAAATACAATATGCTTTCTCTCTCTTGAGTGGTCTAAATTATTTTTAACAGTTGAAGCAAAAAATTGTAAATTGTCTTACATGGTTCTCACTGTATTTAAAGAAGACATTTACAACAGTCACTAAAAGGAAAGGGTAAAAGTTGTTATAACGGTGGCTCAGTGGCAGAATTCTCACCTGCCATGCTGGAGACCTGGGTTTGATTCCTGGTACCAGCCCATATAAAGAAAACTGAAGGGAATTAATGTTTCCACACTTGGACTGGTATAATGAAAATATTAACACTAGTAGTTCTGAGGGAAATTTATAATTTATACACATTAGAAAAGAAGAAAGAAGATCTAAAACAAATAACCTAATCTACTAATTTAAAAACCTAGGAAAAGAAAAGTTAAAGCAAAAGTAGGAAGAAAATAATAAAGATCAGAAATCCATGACACTACAAGCATAAAAACAATAGATAAAATCTATGAAAGAACCGATTCTTTGAAAAGATCAATAAAATTTATTTATGTGGGAAGACCAAGAAAAAAATAGAAAACGGAGATTATTAATATCCAGAATAAAATGTAGGCCATTGCTACAGATTCTGTAGACTTGAAAAGAATGGAAACACTGGGAACAATTCTATACACAGGCAGACATTTAAAAATATAGACAAAATGCAGCAATTATCATAAAATGAGCTACCAGAATTCAGCCAATGTAAAATATACAATGTAATTTACCTGATACATTATAATGAGATTAAATCCTTAATTTAAAAAAGTTCCAAACAAGAAATCCCAAAGCAAGATGGTTTCCCTAGGGAATTTTACCAAATATATAAAGATGAATTAACACAAATTCTACATTTACCTAAGAGTAGCCTCCAGAATATACTCTTGACTCTATTTGATCTCTCTTAGCCACTGATTCCTTAATTTGTTACATTTCTTCTCCCCCTTTTGGTCAAGAAGGCACTGTTCATTCCGCAGTGCCAGGGCCAGACTCATCTCCTAGAACCATGTCCTAAATGTTGTCAGGGAGACTTTCACCCCTGATTGTCAGATCTCACATTGGGGGGAGGATAATGATTTTCCTTGCAAAGTTGGGCTTCGAGAGAGGCCACATCTGAGCAACAAAAGAGTTTCCTTGAAGCAACTTTTAAGCCTTATTATAGGTAGTCTTAGCTTCTACACTTATAGAAATAAGTTTCATAGGGGCAAGCCTCAAAATAAAGAGCTTGACCTATTTTCTTGGGAATCCCTAATAGTTGAGAGGGTACCCAGGGTTTCCCATAGGGGAAAGTTTATTGGTTCCATTTTTTTTTTTTCCTTTTAACCTTCAAGGGACTCTACCAATACTTTTTAAATTATCAGTTCACCATAGTCTGAGTTGTATCCTGGTATTATACTAAACAATACAGAATTGCAAGGCCTTATTTCCATTCTGGACTCCAGGAGTTTGGGTTGTTTAAATGAGCTATCCAGACAGGTTGATTTAAATGTGTATTACAGAAAATTTAGGTTCTAGACACAATTAACTTCTCTGCCTTTGGTTTCATACGGGGGGTGAGGGTCTAGGGTGCCTACACTATTATCTTTTACCCTGTATTCTCATTTACCTCAGTGAGATTGATTTCATTCTTATCTCTAATGAGGTCTGATCTAAGTCCATGATATTTTGAGGGTTGTTTTTTTTTTTCACATGGGCAGACACTGGGAATCGAACCCGGGTCTCCAGCACAGCAGGTGAGAACTCTGCCGCTGCACCATCGCCTGCCCAGGCCATGATGTTTTACTCCATTTCTGTAGGTGTGGACCTATTTGTGTGTAAGAAATTTTGATTAGGTTGTTTCAATTAAAATGTGACCTATCCAATTCAGGATGTGTCTTTTAGTTAATCTGTGCCTTTATATTTAACTTTTGTTTAGACAACATATATTTGGGTCATTTAAAAAAAAAAACATTCTGACAATCTCTTTCAATTGATCTGCTAGGTCATTCACATTTAAAGTGATTATTGATATATTTGGTTTAATAACTACTATATTTGTAATTGTTTTCTACTTATTGCACTTATTCTTTGTTTATTTTTCCCCTCTTTTTTCTGACTTCATTATTTTTAATTAAGCATTTTATATGATTTCATTGTTTCCTCCTCTATAAACATAACAATTACACTTCTCTTAAAAAATGTGGTGGGTCCCTTGGAGTTTGAAACATACACTTGCTACTAATACAAGTTCACTTTCAAGTAACACATACCACTTCACATATATGTACCTTGTTTTAGAGCATTACTAATTCCTCTTTCCTTTACCTTATAACATTTGTCTTTTATTTATTTATCCATAGTTATATTCACCTAATACATTGCTGTGCTGGTTTGAAAGAAAGTATGCCCCCTAAGAAAACCCACGTTTTAATATAAATCCCATTTCATAAAGGTAGAATAATTTCTATTCAATACTGTATGTTTGAAATTGTAATGAGGTCATCTCCCTGGATATGATTTAGTCAAGCATGGTTGTTAAACTGGATTAAGGAATGACATGTCTCCACCCATTTGGGTGGATCTTGATTGGTTTATTGGAGTCCTATAAAAGAGGAAATATTTTGGAGAATGAGAGATTCAGAGAGAGCAACATTATGAAGCAGAGAGTCCACCAGCCAGCAACCTTTGGAGATGAAGAAGGAAAACACCTCCTGGGAGCTTCATGAAACTGGAAGCCAGGAGAGAAAGCTAGCAGATGACGCTGTATTTGCCATGTGCCCTTCCAGCTGAGAGAGAAGCCCTGACTGTGTTCGCCATGTGCCTTCTCACTTAAGAGAGAAACCCTGAACTTCATCAGCCTTCTTGAACCAAGGTATCTTCCCCTGGATGCCTTTGATTGGACATTTCTATAGACTTGTTTTAATTGGGACATTTTCTCGGCCTTAGAACTGTAAACTTGCAACTCATTAAATTCCCTGTGTTAAAAGCTGTTCCGTTTCTGGTATATTGCATTCCAGCAGCTAGCAAACTAGAACAATTACCATTATTAATTATTACTTTAAGCGAGCTAACATTTAGATTAAGAATAGAAAATGAAAGATTTTATTTGACCTGTATTCATTACTTCTCCAATGTTCTTTTCTCTATGTGTATCCTAGTTTCTGACCTGTATTATTTCCTTCTCTCTGAAGAATTTCTTTTAACATTTCTTGCAGGGCAGGTCTGCTAACATTGGAGGCCATAAATTTTTGTTTGTCCGAGAAAGCCACTATACCACTTTCATTTTTGAATGATTATATCACTGTTTATAGAATTCTAGGTGGATTGGTGTTTTTCTTTAAATACTATAGATATTTCAATTTATTTCTCTTTCTTGCCTAGTTTTTAATGAAAAATCCATTGTAATTATTATGCTTATTCATCTTTTGGTATTGGTAAGGTGTTTTTATCCCTCTGATTTCTTTCAAGATTTTATCCTTGTGTGTGGCTTTCTACATTTTGATTATGATATGCCTAGGTGGTGGTGTTTTTTTTCAAAAAGTTATTCTGCTTTGTGTTCTTTGAACTTCCTGGATATTTGGTTTGGTGTTTGTCATTAATGTTAGAAATTCTCAGACATTGTTACTTTAAATATTTATTTTGCTCTTTTCTTTCTTCCTTCTCCATCTGATATTCCTGTTACTCATAGTATGATTTTGAAAAAATTCTGTCTTTATTGGATATCTGTTCTGTATTTTTCATTTTCTTTCCTCTTTGCATTTCAGTTTGGGAAATTTCAATTGACCAATCTTGAAGGTCACTGTTCTAGTTTGCTAGTGGCCAGAATGCAACACACCAGAAAAGGATTAGCTTTTAATAAAAGGGGATTTATTTTGTTAGTCTTCAGAGGAAAGGCAACTAACTTTCATCTGAGGTTCTTTCTTACGTGGGAAGACTCAGGGTAATCTCTGCTGGCCTTCTCTCCAGGCCTCTGGGTTCCAACAACTTTCCCTGGGGTGATTCCTTTCTGCATCTCCAAAGGCCTGGGCTGAGCTGCGAGTGCTGAGGTGAGGTATGCTGAGCTGCTTGGGCTGTGCTACATTGTGCTCTCTCATTTAAGCACCAGCCAATGAAGTCAAATGTCATTCATTGCAGCAGGCACGTCTCCTAGCCAATTGTGGATATAATCAGCAACAGGTAACGTTCATGTACCATTGGCTCGTGTCCACAGCAACAGAACTAGGTGCCTTCACCTGGCCAAGTTGACAACTGAGTCTAACT